>DWPA01002329.1:0-16005 GCA_018251375.1 Calpodes ethlius
GATCTCGGAAATCTCAGATATCTCAAAATCGGGATGTCGTAGAGCAAATCTGACGTCTGAGGAGAAATCTGTACCGTTCCTTAAATCCACCCCCACAGTATTTATCAATACTTATGTACACCACACTCAAATATTATTATTCTTTAATATAACACTGAAATTATCAAGTACAGTATAATTACAACCACCACTTTTAGCCCAGTCCTCCAAACTTATCTATTTTTTTGAATTTGTGCTCTAGTGTTTTGTGTTCGAGTTTAAGTATATAAGCCTATTGTAAGTAAAGTTTATAATACCCACCCCCACTCTTGTCCCCCTCCATTTTCTTTACTTAAATGTTAAGTTTTGACTGCATAAGCCTTTAATATAAATTGGTTAGAGTACAATCATACCCACCACTTCTAACCTGTTTCTTGTATACAAATCCATGTTGGAAAAAAAAATTAACCCGTTTGAATTCTACAGTGAGTTAATGTCTTACAATACTTTTGAATCAGTATTGATATTCTGATTACCAAAATCAAATAGTAAGTGTTAAAAATGCCTTGTTAGATTCAACTTATTCTTTAACAAGTTGCCTGTCCAAAGTTTTTTGGTTAAGGTAGCCGTGACGTCCAATTTTTTTTTTTTCGCCCAAAATGTTTAAGGGGTTATATACAGTTAAAATTTTCAAAAAATCTATTTTTTTTTGTTAATGTACATACGAGGGGCGGCTGATAAGTTCACGGCCTCAGGTACTTAGAGATTACTAATGTCATTAGTAGCAGCACTCTCTGGCAGTATATAAAGCCATAAATTAAATTGTTATGTTCATTATTAGTTAATCTATCGAATAACAAACATCGCCATATCGACCGTACTTGACAATTCGCGTAAGAAAGAAATGAAATACGCCGAAAGCAATTTTTGAAGAAATGTCATCGGTTCTTGGGGAATCTGGACCTTCTTATACAATGGTTAAAAAGTGGGTTCGCTTATTTCAACAGGGACGAGAGTCCTGTGAAGATGACTCTCGACCGGGTCGACCTGTAACGGTAGTGACTGCAGAAAATATTCAAAAAGTAGAGAAATTAGTACTGGGCGAACGAAGAATTAAATTATAGCAAATAGCAGAGGAGTTACAGTAAAGAAAGAATCTGAGAAATTTTGCATCAACATTTGCATATGAAAAAAAATTGTGCGCGTTGGGTACCGCGAATGGTCACACCGCTCAACATGCAGCGACAACTAGTGACTTGTAACGAGTTTTTAGAGTTAGCCAAGGACAATTTGGATGAAATTTGTCGTAGAATAGTAACCGTTGACGAAACATGGATACCTCAGTATGATCATGGCGACCATTTTTTGGGATAGCGAGGGAATTTTATTAATTGACTATTTACCTAAAGGAACTACAATGAATGGTCAGTACTATGCTAATTTATTGGCTCAGGCACGGCAGGCTGTAGTGGAGAAGAGACGTGGAAAACTGGCGCGCGGTGTGCTGTTTCTGCAAGACAATGCGCCAGTTCACAGTTCACAGTTGGCAGATCAGTTAGCAAGCTACAATTCACCGGCGAAGAAAACCTCTGTTTGGTATAAGAAGGTTGCTGCGGACCTTCTTTCCATAAGTGTAGTGAATGCCATACTTATTTATAATAAATTACACCCACAGTCAAATTGAAGGTTCTAGGTGGCCATCAAGTCATTGTAAAAAAATTACTGATGATGGAAAATGAGAACCCTTCAAGTTCCAGCTCTGCGAGTTCTTTACGTAATACCCGTCACATGTTTACGAAAATACCCAAGAAAGGTAATGGGAAAATTTGGCAAAAACGTTGTGCCAGTTGCTATAAGAAGCTAAAAGAATTCACAGCCACTGAAGCAAGGAAGAAGACTCCACAACCGAGTGCATTTTATGCAAAAAACCATTTTGCTTAAAATGTTATAACGAATCTCACTAGTTGCAAGTAGATTTTATTAAAATAATAATGTTATTTAGTAAGCCAGTTCATGTTACCAGATAATAAAAAAAAAATTCACGGGACATTGGTGTTTTATTATTCCTAATTCACTGCTCATACGTCTGCGAAATATTAAATATGTAGCTCCTACGCCCAGTCTTTAAAACTCCATTTAAAAAGTATAGGCTGGTGCATTTCATGTAATGCACGGACGTCACAGCTGAAAAAATGCATTATAAATAATGTTAACAAAATGTGTTAACAAAACAGTTCCTATTCTCCGACCTGGTAAGGATACTGTGTGAATGAATTCCTGAAACTGGTAACCGGAGAAACCATTTCAATATTACTTTCAATCTTTAGTTTCAATTTTCAGTGTATCTTCATCACAATCATTTAAAATTTTCATTATCTCTCGTGTAGCACACTCAGCATCAACATCTCTCATGGCATTCAATCTTTCCGTGACATGCCTGCCAAAAAACCAATATTGTCGATTCTCCGTTTCAACATTTGATGTGAACGGAGCCATGGCTTGAATTAGCTCATCCAGAACTCTTTTACATTTTTCTGGCTTTTTCGTTTTACTAGTTGGATATTTCATTCTTTTACGAGGTCTATCAGTACGTTGACCCCGCTGTCGGATTTTAAGTAAGTCAACTTCATCGAGATCGGATTGTATTTCTTCTTTAATGTGTGTGTTATCGGAAGATCCCTTAAGGTCTGGTTGTATTGATGTGTATCCCTGTAAAATATTAACACATACCTTAAGAACCATACTGAATTTTCTGCAGTATAATATATTTGGTCACGTCAGTGTGATTTATGCTTAGAAAACTGGGTACAAATGTTTACTTTTTACATAATTATTATAGATAATGTATTTAGTTGACATGAAGTGGTTTGATATCATTATACCCAGTGTAACATAAATTTACTGTAAATATTATTCTAGTATGTATCATAATTATATATTCCAAACCAAATTTATTACAGTAATTTGACAAATAGTGAAAATAAAAGTTAATGTTTCATGCCTGAGTAATAGCAAAAAACAAGATACAACATTAAAAATTATACACTCAAAACTAAAAATTATTAAGTATTTAGGCCAATTGAGGAACAATTTGGCCAAAAAAAGTGAATATATATAAAAACAGCAAAATGGCTTAGATTAAAATTTTGAAATAACAACTTTTGTTACTTAATTAATTATTATTGTATAATACCTTTGAAATTACATGTGTTATTTTGTATATCAGATATAATATTGGAATGTAAGCATTAACTCTAATGAGTTAGAGTTTAGAGTGCGTCGTCATTCCTTATATGTACTGCGAAGGAATGGAATAGCTTGCCTGTGTCGGTGTTCCCTCCTGAGTATAATGTGGGAGTTTTCAAAAGGCGAGTGAATAGGCTCTTTATAACTTAGTGCGCACAACATCATAGACCACATCACCACTTACCATCAGGTGGGATAGTAGTCAAGCACTGACTAATTTTATGGAAAAAAAAAGATACCTACGAGCAAAGGTCGGTCATCCAGGGACTATTAAATTATAGGCAAACCTAAGTTTGCAATCTTCAATACAATTTTTCAAATAATTAGAAACTTATAACACTTACATTTCTAATCCACAATCTAGAAAAAAATATTTGACAATTATTTATTAACTGTGACAAACGAACAGACAATCAAAATGAAATTAGGGAAGGTTTTTATCTTCGAGCTGAGGATCCTTAAAGGTGGTGCGTGCCCTATCTTTCCCTCATGTCCATAACTTTGCACTGTCGCCTAAGGGTCAAGTTACATGATAAAATATAGCGCATTTGTAGTGTATGCCCTGTCACCTTAATGTTGTATTAAACGTAATTTATAATACTTTTATATTGATAGCGTGACGTTCGTTCCCGTTTTCTTTTACAGGCTTTTACGTTAACGTGTAACGTAAATGATCTGTGTTTATTTATATATTAGACCAGGTTTATGGCGCGTGAAGTGTGTCCTTGGCTACAGATGTGCTGATTGGTAATTTGATTCAATGTGGCATTCATTCGATGTCTTTGCAATTATTTTTTAATGTATTGTGAAGTTATTTTCCCTCGTATTTTTAGGGTTAATATTAAATATTAAAATTTCAACTTTCGAGAAAATCGCTATAACTTTTTGTCTACAGGATAATACCATTCTTTTACATATAATATGTTGTAAATCAGAATACTATAGAAAGTACATTTTATGATAATGCAATAACGGTGTTTTTGGGTGAAATGTTAGTAAGTTTTCCTTCTATGAGGGACAAACGCTATCATTCTTGCGCGGTGTACTACCACACGAAGATCTACTATGTGCAGAGTGACAAGGTATACACTTATATAAGGTATGCACAACTTAAACATGTGAATATTAAAACTTAAAAATAGTAACTACTTTACTTATAAGTCCTATCAATACTCCTCCCAAAATCAATTGCTCCTCATCTTCTACTAGCTTTCGTTCAATTGATAATTAAGTTTTCAACAGATACAAACATCGAAATATTCCGGCCAACAGCCACCAGACCTCTGGTGTATTTTTTTGTAAAATATGTAAGATTAGAAATTTTCGTTAGACTTTGCAAAAAAGGTTCAGCCATTTGTTACGCGGGGATACTTTTTTCGTGACAAATTGTCTGTGAGTAATTTTAAGCCCAAGATCAGTTATTTATGTGTATTACAGGGCTCGGCTTTCGCGTATCAGTGTTTAGACGACAGAGACAACTGCATTTTCGTTAAGGGCCAAAAGTTGGCACTTAACTTTTCTTGTAGATTAAACGTTATGTTTAAGCTGCAGAAGAAATTGCGACATGCGAAACATGCTCAAATCATTTGATATGGTCTAGCTCAGCATGATTTTAAAGGTGTTAAATATGATTTAAGTTGAACACTGTTTTTGGCGTGATTTTGCTTGTTTTAGAAATAGTATAAATTAAGCATACAGCCATTTGTAAAGTGGCAAGTGTTGTTAATGGCAATGAGTATCAGGAGGTTCATGCAATGGCTATTTCATCACATGATAGATATTTTACGATAAAAACTAAGAGATAAATCCATATTCATTACACAATCAATTTTTAAGTGGTACAATGTTCCCACAGGTAAGATGTTCCTCTTATACCCATGTGTACCCTCGGTTTCCATAGTTTGGAGCCAAGAGCCAAGTTACCTTCCGCATAAGCAGCTAGATGCCCTGACCTCGTTAATGGATGAGCGGGATTGATCGTCAAAATGAATTTGATATTACTTTAAATGTATACCATATAAAAACTCAAAACGCAGTTTTTGACTTCAAGGACAATATTTATCAGTGGACAGTTAAATAATGAGTTCGAATTCAAAATTATTATTTTAGAATTATTAACTGCCTGTTCTTCCGTCCTGATAGTACATGAAGACCTGTGGATGAATTTCGATGTAAAATGTTAATCTTATTATTTGGGATCACATGTTTTGATCACAAATTTTCTATACCGGAAAATGTAAAGGTTTCCTTGGGAAACAGGAAAAAAATTCAATGATTGCCTTTCAAAACATCAACACACCAAAATATTTACAATAAGCTTTATTTGTTTCAATTGTTTAAAACAGAAGTGCCCACATTTTGTGATTTTGTAAAGGAAAGTAAAAAATTGCAAATGTATGGAGATTATTTTTCCTTTTTTTAAGGTTTGAATTCCAAAATCTATGCGAATCGAGAACAAAATGTTTTTATATTCGACTATCAGGGTACTGTAAGGGTGTGTTTATGGGTAACTGTAAAATATCCCTGTCACCTGACCTGTGACAATCTTCGTATAGGACTGTAGGAGGGACCGTAGTTAGTAAGTTCTATTACTAACAGTTGTTAGGTGTAAAAAGAACACCAGTTTCTTATTGTTCGTCAGTGAGAGGACTATGGATGTTAGGACTGTTAGGGAAGTCAGTGCTGTTAGTAAATATTTAGTAAATCGTCCAATTAGTAACCTGAATTAGTAAGTGATAGTAACGTGAAAGTTAGCCTTGTATTAAGTACAATTCCCTCTTTCGGATTTCGGGACTTATCTATTCACGTAGGTATGTATATCTTTGATAAACAGGTGCTTATCTTTTGGGAATTTAGGAATATATTTTTTATATTTAAGCAACGTTATTACCTTGTTAACGTGTTGAAGGCTGTGCTTGTGAGGGCGTGTAACTGCGCAAATTGGACAGCCGTCATACTGGAGTCTTATTTCCTCTCCAGTAGCTCTCGCAGACATAACGAGTTACCGAGGGACTGGTGCGATGTAGGCTCATATTTGACGTGGAATTCAAAGATAAACACATTTGTAGCATATTACGTTTTAAGTAACGAGAGCTCTCGTCGTGGACGGCTTTAGATAAGGATCTCGAACAGGTCTGAAAATATTTCGAATCCGACATAAATAACACGTGATTAAACCAATATAGAAACGTAACATGTATTCAGTTAAAATGTTTGTAGTAATATTATTTTCAAACGAATTGAACCTGATTCCAGGAACTATAATCTTTTATGATCAGTCTCTAATGTAAACGAACGAGTTTATCAATGCTTAAATCTTATAACGTTCTTACGGACTAGCTTACGGAGTATTCAGTTAAGATTTAAACGTTTTATTTCATGTACGTACCAAACAATATTCTAAAGAATCTCAAACCTTTTGAATCTACCGCCTTTTCACAAAGGGGCGCTATTAAAGAAACTCTTCAGTATATCTTTTGATAATAATACTTATAAAGACATTTCGTAGGATTTAGCATTCGGCGGAATCAGCCGCGGAAATCTGTTTTCAAGTATCGTTGACTATAGTACATTCCTCCATCCTTTTTCTATAAGTCGGATTATAACATGTTTCATGAATAATTCTAAGCCAAATTTGTAAACCAAACTACAGGTTTTCAGTGTATCAGTTATTCCGTTAAGTATTTTTTAATCGGCACAACCTTGGTACAGTTTTTTATTAATAATATATATATTTGTTTATTTGACGTTTAGGACAGTCTTTCCCAAAGTGAGCGAAAACACTATCTTATGAGTGCTAAAAACCTTAAAGAGACTAAAGAAATCATAGAACATTAGCCAGAGTTGAATTACTTCATATTTAAACGGTAGGCGCTGACTTGATTATTTTTTTATTATTGAAACAAAAACTTCATCAACTATTTCATAATTATATTTACTTTTAATTCCTAACTTGGTTGGGTTAGTAAATTGTTTATTCTAGAAGGAAGCGGGGGTTAAAATAAAGCTGAGAGCCAATGATCTACCATCTACCATCGCAAGGTATTGACAGGTGACACAAATTGGACAAAGTTTAGGAAGGTCGAGCATCATAATATACAACGCAGTGTAACGGTTATACGGGGACAAGGATCCATTTGATTTCAAGATTCCAATTAGATGTCTGTCAGTTATTGAACACGTGTACATTAAACGACAGGGAGCAGTACGAAATAATTATCCCCGATGCTATTATCTCGACGAACGTGAATCAATCTAAAATAAGTCAGATTCCCCCGCAAATTGGCCAGCCGTCATGACGCATGGCGGATTATCATTTCATCGTTAGTGAGCCTCACTGACTTAACGAGGCAAGGGATTGAAGCCGTAACTTTTTGACATCGAAGGGTAACTTGCGCTTATATGGTTGCTAAATATGACTAGCGCCGATTACTGTAGGAGCAGTTACTCTGTTCAAATTTTTAACAAAATGTCGGATCGACTTCAAAAATATTAATTTGAAAATATGTATTAATATATATAAATTCATTATTGTCCCACTGCTGGGCTCGGGTCTCCTTTCACGAGGTGAGGGGTATAGGTCATAGTCCACTACGCTGGCCAAGTGAGGATTCGCTGACTTCAAACACCTTCGAGAACACTGGTGAACTCTCAGGTGTGCAGGATTCCTCACGATGTTTTCCTTCACAAAAGCAAGTGATAATTAACTTGTAATACGCTCATAACTATTTGAAAATTAGAAGTGCATGCAAGATTCGAACTCAGGCCCCCACGTTCGGGGAACCAACGTTCGAACCACTAGGCTGTATTATTTTACATCAGACCCGAGAATGGTCAAATGGTTACCTATAGCTTAACTTACTTAATAACTTTAAGCTTGTTTAAATAATAGTCCCATATTTTGAGTAGTTGAATCTCCATTATCACCAGAACCTATCAGCATATCCTTATTATATTTACGTGTGCTTATCGGGGAATATCGTTTGAATAATCCAAATCGGTCAAACCGTCATCGAATAATCAATGCACATACATAAAAAGAATAATGTCGACGTATTGATCACTTTCCATTTTTTTTGAATCGATGACTGAGGACTGTACTTTCAATAAGGTCTAAAATCGTAGTAGCAAGTTGAATACGCGGGAAGAGATCCCGACAAGCAATTTTAGATAGGTACATAATGACGCCGTACCTAGGTAATTTAGTCTCAGTTGTTAGGCCTGCCTGACATTGAGGCAGGCACCAACAATAGTGTGACAGATAAATATTTTTCATGAGTTCTGGATGTTTTTTGTGTTACTGTTGCATGAACATGCTATCATCATGCACAGGTAATCCTGATCCTATATAAAACCCTCTCATTATATAACTCAGGTAACCTAATAAATCATTCGATTTAAAGCGAAAGCTGTATAAAGTAATTTATTCATCGATGGCCCAAACTTGGAAATTCCTGGATTTCTCAAATCCATTTAAAAGGTTTTACCAATTAAAATTTTAGAGCACCCAGTTTAGCGTTCCTGGCATTAAGTGTAAGAACTTTGGAAGTCGATTTTCAAAGTTTGCTTCAGAAAATCCAACGAATCAAGGAAAGCTTTTTGAGTGCAGATTTTTTTTTATTTTTTCTTGAGTTGAGCATCATAAATTTATTAATGGCTGCATGAATAGGTGAGCAAAGGTGGTTCGTAATAATGATATTGCCTTTATTTATTCTAGGGTGGAAGACCTTATAGAGCAGATATTAAGTTAGTACCTAAATATTATTTCGGCAAGTATTGAACATATTATTATTGTGGTTATCCTTGAGAACATTTTACGATAAAAGTTATCAATCATACCTATTTAACTTAAAATATATTGCCATCCTATATATTTCAATTTTTACAAACGATTTCAATCAGAATCGTACGATCGAGGTCCGTAGATTAAAAATGGAGAACAGGCGGCGAAAGTAATACCATTTCGAAATTCAGTTTTCTACATCTTACATTAGAGCGGAGCAATTTCAAACCGAAAGCGATATTTGGCTTTCATGTGGCGTAATTTTTTAGTGGGATCGGGGAGGGATCGCGAGGGATCTTGGAACGTAATCAAATGGTGAAGAAGCCCAATTTTACGTGCGAGCGCGCGCCGAACGCTGCCGCGATATCGGCCAAATTAACCCGCCGCGCGCCGCCGTCGCGTCCTCCGCCCGCTACATTGGTCGCTAAGTAAAATAGTATTCTGTGCAAGTTTTTACTCAAATTTCCACTTGTATATTGACTCTATAATTGATAAATATTTGCTTAATTTGTTTCTTATTAATTATATAATTTTGGACGCTGTGTTAACAATATTTTCTGATAAAAATGTTGAATCTCTTTATGGTTACTACATAATTATATTTTAATACAACGGAAAGTGTATTGTAGTCAAAAATTCAAATAAATTCCTTACCTACCCAAGGCATTTAGAAGATCTCTACTGACAAACTACGTTCATATTAAAATCGTTTTCTGTCATTAAACTACGAAGTACCTCATTTACAATGTTAATTTTCACTAAAGATCAATTCTACTTAACGAATACTTGAAAGGTTCACGGCGGATGTATAGCCAAGCTTATGTTTGGTTTGTGTTGATTTTCAACAAGGAAGAATAGGTATATAGAATAGGTAGGTAGAATATAGAAATATAAAGAATTACAGCCAGTTCAGATTTCTCACTTCAGATATGTCAACCTTGACGAGGTGTTCAGAAGTTAGGTAGATAGCATTTGGAAAGTTTAAGTAATGTAATAAACCTGACATGAACCTATGACAGATGAATGTTAAGTTCTTACTTCTATTAATATATTAAAAAAAAATAATGAAATAATTTGTGTTTTCCGGCGTCTATTTTATTTTTGACACCATTGTAGCAGCAGTTTCAATAGCGGCGTCGCAAGAGGTAAATGGATTGTGGCATGCAGTTCGAGGCATCTAGATGCATGCAATCCTTGAGTGAACTCAAGCTGATCGCCACTCCACGGGAATCTGACAGATTGTCACTACTCCTTTTTTATCGAACCTTGTCAGGCATGAGTTACTTACTTAAACTCATTGATTTAAATATACGAGTCCTTTTGACAAAAATCAGGAATTTATATCGAGTTTGGTTCACATATTTTTTTGATAGTCTTTGCAAACAGTGGTCTGAGATTCGATAAATATTTACCAACCTGGAAAATAAATATTTAACTTAAGGAATCATTATTGACGCTGGAATTCAATTAATCATTCTATTAACCCTGGAAAACTTCGCTAATAAAACCTTAGCAGTGAAATACTTATGTAACATCACAATGACATTTTATAACAAATTCTTACATCGCTGATATCTACGATAACAAATGACTGACACAAAAACAAACCTCAAGTAAAGTATCTGCACAAAAGCACAAACATATAGCGTCTGATGTAGAATCAACGAGATCCTTACGACATCAGACCCATATCCTGGAAGCAACGCGGCATAAAATACTCGTAAACAAGCAAATAGATTATTACTCTGTGGAGCTCCTCGGCGAAGCATACCGGCCCGATCCCGACCAACTTACAGCGGATTGTCGCGTTACGAAAACAACTTTATGGCAGGTCTCGGATCCTTTGTTTGTTTACAAATAGACCATGGAGCGTTGTTATTGGCTATTGGTATTCGTATTGTGTGAAAGGGAATTGAGATTAGAAATATTGAAACCTTGAAGGTGAGTCACGAAAATACACACATAATATTACATTGTTACTATCAAGAAAGTGATTGCTTTAGCACAGTTTTATCAACAACGTAAGAACATCGAAGCGAAGAACTAAAGCGTATGTTCATGAATCATATAGCCAATACTTTTTTTACCTTCATAAGCAGAACATATTTAGTTATAATGCGAATATAATCTATGGTACGTGGTAACTGTTGCCTAAGGTCATAATTAAGACCAAGGAATACGCCGATATGTTGTTAAGTAGGATATCAACAAGGGCGGACCTTGAATTTGTGGGGCCTAGCTCAACTAGACAAAAAGTTTTTCTATTCACGCTCTTTCTCTGAAGATACCTATGGCAAATTACATTATGTGCGTAAACGTGAACATCGTCATAAATACCAACCCACTGTCTCACTGTTAGGCTCGGGTCTCCTCACACAATGTAAGGGGGTACAGGCCATTGTCCACCACGCTGGCCAAGTGCGGATTGATGAACGTGAACAGAAAAGCATTTTGTCAAGACCCTGGTTTAATACTATTTCATACCCTTTCTTATTTAATAAAACTGCCATTTTGTTTGTTATCTTATTAGCCAACCAGAGTGCTTCAATTTTTTTCGCTCAATTTTCGAGGATTTTCTTCGCTTATTGTGGACCATTTATTTTCAGAGGGTTATCAAATTATGTATTTAAACGTTTAGTATTTATAAACGATTTACTCTTACTAGAAGCATGACATCTTTGATATGCATCTCTACCAAGTCTACATTAGAAATTAATTCAATCAAGATGGTTTTCAGTGAATTTGCATATCTAGTGCACGTTGTACCCTGTTCTAGCTATTTGCTTGTCTTTGCTTGTCTACGGATTACCTCTACGAATTCGAAAGTCGTAGCAGAGTATACGTACACAAGCAGATGTAGTAAATCTATCACATACATGTTGTTGTCGGTTATACCAATACAATACCATTAAATCGTCCAAAGAATACTGTTACAAAAATGAGTATGGGTGATGAATTCGCCAGTACAATTTGGCAATATTAGTAAATAAAATTACTATCTATTGATTTTCTAAACCAGGTTTATTTTATACGATAAAATTTGTGTAGTTAAATTTTAATGCGGGAACGGTACAAATCAATGCAATCAAAGCTTACGTATGGAACAGTATAGATAGGTACATCCTAACCTAACCCAACTAAGGCAGTAGAAAGTGCTATGATTCAAACTTCAAAAAAAATAAAACGAAACGTATGATACTCCGAAATAATTGCTTATTTCATTTATAAATTAAATGCTATGTAGCATTCAACACTAAAAACTAGCCCTTGGATAACACTCTTTTCGTTTTTCGCTCAAAGTCATAAAATGTATGGAAAAGATGAAAACAAGCGTAACGCTAACCGAGTCCCACCACAAGTTGATGACATGACAGATTGATAGTTTATGTCAGCGGACGGTTCGTAGCGTGTACGGAAAATAAGCGAATGATTTTTTCTAAGTCCGCTTACACCATATTGTATTATGCTGCCAGCGCTCGTGGTGACAATCATATTTTTTTATTTTGCAATGATGTTTATGTTATACAATATCATGCAATTACGAAACGTTGACAAATCATTCATTTATTTACGCGTTAGTGATTAAATGACAAAATGCTAATTCATGAAACGTGATCGTCATTAAATTGTTGACTATTACTCTCTGAACAAAATCACTAGTTGTACAATAGTAAATATTTAAAAATATGATAATTAAAGAGCTGCGCTCTGTTTGTTACACACTGGGTAGATGTGCATGGACTGTGATCTTCTCTCCGTACTAGCAATTATTGTAGATAAATAATAAATAAACTCTAATACACTCATACCCCCGCAGTACGATTCTCTGTGTCACGGGCAGCATAGACAACACAAATAACAGGTCACTAACACCCATCACGCGAGAACAAATATTTACCTGTCACATAAATATTTGCGTCAGCCGGGAATCGAACCCAGAACCCCTCGCTTCACAGGCATGGTCTCTACGCTATGGGGCCGTCTAACTATTTTAAACTATTATAATTTGAATTACCTTTGAAACCCGTTTAATCATAAAATAAATCGCATCATTGTTGTTTCGTAGTAAATCCATCTCAGGGCAACTAATTATAAATGAGTGAGTGCATCTCCCGTCTCGCCTCTCGTGGGAAGTTCATTCAGCTCATTGTGCCTTTTCGCCGGAAACGCGGGATGTATTAGCGCCGGAAACCACGTGATATATTGCGTACACTCGGCACAACAGTTCTACGCACTAAATTACATCGTTACGGATCTTGACACGTAATGAGTTGGTTAGTCAACGAATTAAAAATGTATTTTAGACAGTGAGTAAATGAATGTAAAGTTCGCCTGAAGATATCGAATAAGATTTATTTATGTTAGACTTTATTATTCCTATTATATTATGATTGTAAACTTCAACTCCACTTACAGTTCGATAGGATGCTCAAACATTCACTTATTTTATGTAAAAACTAACATAAAACTGTTTTCTTTCGGACAAGCATATAAAAAGAAAAATAAACACAAGGACATGTCAATATATGTATGTATATTATGTTCCGTAGAAGTAAATTGATTGAAAATAACTCGATAACTTGCAAACCATGCCAAGCTGTGATGCATTTAATTTTTAACCATCGACGAAAAATGGGGGTGTTGCAAGTTCGACGCGTCAGTCTATGTATCGCTATATCTTTTGTGTCTTCTAAAATAATTGTCAGATTTTGATGCAGCTTTTTGTTTGAAAACTGTCATAATCAAGATGATTCTTAGCTATCATTTATAAAATAGACTTTATTGATTAAAATTGGTGTCTGTAACTCACTTAAACACAATCAAATAAAAAAAAAATACAAAAAAATGATATAAAAAATGAAATATTTTTTCTCTTTTGACCCTTTTTAACTTCCTTGAAAGATACTTTTAATATTTTTAAGATGAGCATCGTCGCGTCTTAATTATATATGTATATTACTGATCCTCTGACATAGCAGATGTGTGTACGGATGGACATGATGAAATTATGAAAGTTTCGTTTTATCTATGGTATCCTAAAAAGTATTGAATAGTTTTTAAATATCTAGGACCACACCCTGGCTGAAATTAAGATTAAAAATATAATCTATGTCATCCAGTAATAACGTAACATTCTATGTTCAAACTTATAAACATCTTTTTATTATGGCGGAATTCAAATTTGCAACATAATAGAACTTTGTACAGGAGTGAGACGTTCTATCGGGGGAAAAATAGTCTACGTCACTGTTCAGTCTTCCAAATCAAGTCAAAATTATTATTTAAGTTACGTGTTATAAAAAATTAAAAACAGTACAGATGCTTTGACTGTTATTAAATTATTTATTTGAGAAAGGATAATTAGTTTATGTTTCGATTCTTTATATTGTTTAAGTGCATTACTAAATAAAAAAAGTGCAAAATTCACGTCGGCTAATACACTGACACTTCGGATGCAGCCTAAAAATAGAATTGTTTCAAACGCCAAAAAAGTGCTTTGTTAGCACGATAAAAATTAGACGGATAAAAATTCGCTGAGATCGAATATATATATATAACTAAATATCGCCCTAGATGTCGCTTAAAGCAAATAGCATTTCACCTCTCGATATCATAACTATTCTCCGATGCGCAGTGACAGAACAAACAAGCAAACAAAGACACTTTCCCAATTATAATATTAAATGGATTTAAAACATAAAGTAATTGGATTTTGAATAAATAAATAGTAATAAAAATAAACTGTGTTCATTCATCCGTTATCGACAAACGATTATTTTCTTTGAAAATCCTAAGATGTAAGTGTATGTGATCACACACTTAAAATGGTTACAATTATATTCGCAAGATACCATTTCAAATATAAATTCAATACTTACATTTTAAAGACGCTTTAACTACTCTTATTTGGACTCATGAAATTTTGTGATCCAAAATTAAATTTTAATTAAATTTTGTCGCGTGAACTTGTTTTGATGGTTGTACTAACTGCGAGTCTGCGAGGAGGCCACTGGCGCGGCGGGTTGAGTGCATTCGGGAGTGGAAAGTTTTAGCTATTGTCATGAGCTCAGCAGGTGAGAGGTCCGTGAGCGAAGTACAATCGTCATCAACATTGAAGTAATCATTGAACTTTATAAATTTCTATACCTTTTTTTTACTTTAAAGCTTTTACCCTACGTTACTGTGGATTAACAATAGCTTTAACAAACTTCGGCGAACCGCAGTTCCCTTTCCCAATTAGTGAGTGAGCGTGTCCTGAACTCCTCGCTTTGATTAAGAGAAGTTGAGGTGCTTTCTATACGGAGAGTTAATTTTATAATTGAGGGTAACTACTTCGATAGTGAAGTTTCTGAATTCGCAGTGGGCCTGTATGGACCTGTATGGACTCCTACATTTGCTAATTAAAAATAATTTA
The DNA here is from genome assembly GCA_018251375.1 of Calpodes ethlius. NCBI lineage: Eukaryota > Metazoa > Arthropoda > Insecta > Lepidoptera > Hesperiidae > Calpodes > Calpodes ethlius. The sequence goes on from DWPA01002329.1 coordinate 15,423, forward strand.
CTTCGCATTGTGAGAGGAATCATATTGATAATTTCCTTGTACGTAAACAGTAATAGTTTGCAAATAAACTAATATATGATATGTTGACACATGTTGTTGATTTGTATCAACGTAGTAGTAGTTATAGCTAAAAGGAAAAAACATTACCAAGTGTCATTCACCCACCACTAGCCGTCTAGCAAGTCGCCTAGAAACGACAGTGGGCAGCCTTCCACCCTCAGTCCTTGACTAGCGGAAAGACTTGTCTAGCGGAAAGATCAGAAAATTCTAAAAATAAAGCGGGAACCACTTAATCATGGCGTATCGTCACATTCTCTTAAGTTTTTGGATTTCCTCATTTGAATATTTTAACCAAATTTATTATGTAAACAGACCATGGTGTCGTTAGAAACGTAAAAAGTGAGCGACCCTACTTGGTAGGACCCTGTCATTGTTAATGGCTCCGTAGCTTAGTTGGTAGTGACCTCGCCCGCGAAGCGAGAGGTCCTGGGTTCGATTCGCGGGGCAGATATTTATGTGACAGATAAATATTTGTTTTCGAGTCATGGGTGTTAGTGACGTGTTATTCGTGTTGTCCATGCTA
>DWPA01002330.1:0-15995 GCA_018251375.1 Calpodes ethlius
GCCGTCGTAATTAATAATTCCTTATATTTTTAGTAGAACTTAAGGTACAGCTTATCTATATATAATATCTTTAAATGCCTTCAACGATTTTTTTTAAATTTTGTATTTCGGGGGTGAGAAATCAATCTAGCTAGGTTTTATTCTAAAGAAGATGTCGTTTTAGCCGTGTTTTCATTGAATAAAAACCTCCTACAATATCATTAAAATACAAATCTAAATTTCGCCGTAATTTTCGAAGTTTGTATAGCTCGGTCGGGAAATCGGGCGCCTTAAAACGCAGGAAACCTGGGTTCAAATTTCGGGCCGATTGTTTCTTTTATTTTTTTGGAGTTCCTTCTTTTTGTGAGAATAAAATATATTTACTTTTTTATTTATATTGCTAACATCAAAATATATTATTCATATTTCATCAGTAAGTTATTTGCATTGTTATAAGTAAATATAATTCCCACAAAACATGATGTAAGTCCAAAAAAAATCCACCGAGCAAAGCAATAGGAGCAAAATCGAAAAAGTGATATTTTTTATCCGTGTAAATACGTAAGGCGATAGTATTTTTTTGTCCAGAACGGTGACTATTATTGTATTGTAAGTGGTCATTACGAGGGAACAAAGCAGTTAATGAACCTATTTACCAAACGGTAAGGTGAGGTATCGGCTGGTGGCGGGTGGCGGGTGGCGGTCGGCGGTCGGCGGTCGGTCTGCTGCCGGCTGCAAACAATGGTAACAGCCAGAGGTGAGGGTCAGAGTAACGCTACGTCACAATACCGATTGACGTCTTGGAAAAAAACTTTTAATATTCAATTGCTGCTGTACTTACTTGCCCATACTGGTGTTTTAATTTAACGCCAGTTTTAATACCACCTGAAACATTACAACCTCCCTGGCTTTATTGTAAGATGTTTTTTCTTTTTATTTGTTAATCATATTTATCTACGGCTCTACAGAGAGTCAGCTTCGTAAAATTTTTAACTATTTCTTATTTAATATTTTTGCTATTACTATTAACGGGAATAACTAAGGAATAAACACTTAAAATGAAATCGTTTATCTTCTGATATTTAAGGATAGGTATTTCTTTAGGCAATTGTTATGTAAACGAGTCGAGGAAGCAAACAAAATATCAGTATAGCAGTATAAAGATCAAAATAAAAAAGTAGTCGAAAAAATCCCTCATGTTAACAAAACATCACTAACACGACTCGGCAAAAAATAATCTATACGGAAGGTGAGAAAATCCGCTAATTAGCACGTCGCCGCGACCGCCCCGCGCGCAGCGATTGTTCCACACATTGTGCACCGGGCCTTATGAAACCATAATTACATTTTATTCAGGTGTTATGTTTTTTAGACGAATCCTCGGCCGAATACGTTCAGTCGCAGGGAACCGGAGGGAGGCCGACGCTTCCGACTCGATGAACGCCAAGTAATTATCGAAAAAACGGTCAGCTACCGTTTTTGTCGCTGTTGCATTTTGTCACCCTCGAAATAAAACAAGTCACGATTCGTAATTGCGCTTCTCGAGAAATATCGCAACGACCCGCCATGACGACTAGCGCTAAACACGATACACCGAAAACAGTTAAAATGTAAATTGCGACGCATGAAACGGAAAAAAGTGAACGGAGTCCGTTGTCCCTTTTGTGCGCGCGTGCCGCTGCCGCTCCGCGCCCGTATAATTAATTCGTAAGAGTGACAGCGGACGAGATACCTGCGCCTGCGCCTGCGCCCGCCGCTTCTATTGCAAACAATCCGGCGCATGCGTCTCTCAGGTGGATAATCTTTATTTAAAGTATTTAGCGGCCACTTCCCCTTTGCATAAATTAACATTTTTGCAATTGTCCTCGTCTGGTTACGGCTTGTTATCTCGATCGTTCGGTTGATATCTGATCTTTGTTTAATAATAACATAAAAATATCTTGAACTTGTCGATCACTGCATGACACAGAATTTTCACTTCGAGCCAATTTTTATTGGAGACGGCCGAGTCGAGCTTTGGTTCGTAGCATCTACGAGTATTATTTTTTAAACTAGTTACAGATCACTGAACGCTTTGTTATCTATTGCAAACGGCAACGATACGAGATGTTCAAGGGATTTCAAATCGTAGTAGTTCGCAGCTGAGTCTATGTTTAATTCGACTCAAGATTTGGGTAATATCTCAGTACGAGTAGCAAAATTGAGTTACATGTCGTGATTAATAGGGTCGATATTTGTCCGGGGGATCTCTCGTGGATCTCACCTGGTGGCAGCTGGGCCGCATTGTGTGCGCTCATCACTTGACTCGGTAAAGGGATGCGGCGCTTATGTTATGGGAACTAACGGAATCTTGGGAATGATGCTCCTGCGCAGATAATGTCCCGCGCACGACACAATGGTAACGCGATATCTTACACAATACCTGAAACGGCGCTGGCGTCCTCAACTTTGGTGGATTTACAAATTCTAAAACGCGTTTAAAAGTCAGATGAAGATAATCGTGTAGCGATATAGGGCTACGAGTAGTCTTCCGTCACTTCGGTAATGATTGCTGCGGATGCAAGACGTTGTAAATTCTTACGAGGCTGTATATATATCGCCTTTTATTTATATCTTAAATTGCGGCCGGCCGCTTCAAGTTGAGCAACTCGACGCATTAGACGCTACGCCGCGGAGCATCTTCCATCCGTACCGTGGAATGTTTAAAAACGTCGTGTAAAATTTTATTCCCCACGAGTTTATGTAAATTAGTAAAGTATTCGCCGTCGTCTATGTTTTTCAAGCGGTCAGTTTGATGGGAATGAAATTATCATAAAAAAGATACGTTACAAAGAGCGACACGACCGCGCAGCCGGGCCGGCGGTGTGGTGCGTCTTAGCGATTTTCTAATAGTTCACGGGCATTAATAATACCGCGTGGACTGGTTCTCGTGAGATCCGTTAGTAGTTTTATGTAAATTATTTAGTTTATAGCAACTTCTAGTTTACATTCGAATGTTCACCGAAAATACGACGTGGTGGCATCCACGGTGCGGGCAGAAGCGGCGGGGGGCGCGGAGCGGGGAGCGGGGACAGCGGCTTCCGTGCAAAGACACGCAACCTTGAGAAAACTTATTAAATGAAAATTGTAGAAAGTGCCATTCATCTTAAATTATGAAACATAAAATATGGCAGATTATAATTGGTTACTGACATATTAGTTGTAAATTAAGTCCTGATGTGGGTCCGCGTGGACGACTCCAAAATTATTGGAAAGCTTTGGACGTAACCAATGGAAATCTTACTTATTTTATAATAAGGTCGTAACGATATACGGAGAATTGTACATTCACGTTACTACCACAGTTATCAATTAGTTAGATATCGTTGTAAGTCAAATGACAACCACGTCACGGCGTCGCGTCGGGGCGCTCGCTCTTTAACTATCCAGCGATTACCTACTGTACATTAGCCAAAGATATTTGACCGTGTTCTGGCTCTTAATAAACTAATAATAACTTAATAAACTATATTAAAGAGTCGTCTAATATAGGAGCAATATTATAAGCATCAACTGAACAATACTTAACCAGTGATAGAAAACCTAGTGGTTCGAGGGTTGGTTTTCCGAACGTGGGGGCGTGAGTTCGAATCCTACACGCACCTCTAATTTACAAAAAGTTATGTTCGTATTATATATTAATTATCATTTCATCATCATCGGTGAAGGAAAACGTCGTGATAAAACCTGCGCACCTGATAGTTCTTGGCCAGCGTGGTGAACTACGACCCGAGCCCAGTAGTGGGAGAGTTATGAGTTGTGATGATGATGGTGATGAACAATACTTGTCGCATTGTCGACCAAGGAAGAAGAGATAAAAAAAGGAGCCGGTGACATACTTCCAGCTGGGAAACAACGAGTGGTGCATCGGTTAACTCGAGCAGAGGGTTGTAACTGGCCGGGCAGTCTACGGAGATACAACGATCAACGATAACGACACATAAAACAATAAGTTAACAATAATTTAATGTTGAAGACATTCAGTTTAAAATGTTGTATCACTGTGCCATCGTTTATCTGTGTCCCTATCGATAATAATTAGTAGGTGTGTGGTGTAACGTACGTAAACAACCGGCCGTCCGTCAAGCGTAAGTCGCGGGCAGGTGCGCCGCGACCGCGGGACTGGCCGATAATAAAATGACATGATCATTGAATATCAATGCGCATGTAAGAAAATCACTATTTCTATACGCGGCAGATGTGTAGGGTATGGGAACCTCGCGGGCAGTTCGGATAGTCGCGCCTTACCGTTACGCGTAAAAAGTGACCGTTCAATAAACATGATTGTCGCCATAAAAGAATTCGATTACTATGCACCATCCCGACATTGTGGAGCTAGGGAAACGTCGCCCAAACTAGTTTGTGACCGAACGGCCGCCCGGCACATCGAGGAGATTACCGCGCAGAACCGGATGCTGCCTCTCCGGCCATCGATAAAACGGTCAAACACTATAAAACCAGCCCTGAGACGCGTTTTTGTGATCTCTAGCGCTGACCGCCCCTTCAAATCCCCGCTCGCGCGTCATTCATCACGCGCGAGATGAAAGGAATGTGTATAATCAGCTGATAGGAGCGCCGCGGTCTCTAACGGTCCACATTTTGATCAATTATCCGATCGCGCACGAGGGTTGCTCGCATCTCTAACGCATTTTTAGCTCTCATAGAAATGGAAAGCTAACCTGTTTTATTTCAATACCGCGCGCGTTTAGAATTACGCTAGGATCCTGTTTAGAAGTTTCCGTTGTAAGGAGAGACGATGACAATGGGTCGGGAGCGGGACGACGGCGCGGCGGCGGAGGATGCGCTCGGAGGGCAGCGATCGTATCGCGTATCGTGAACTCCGCGCCGATGTCTAATTTCCAATACAATGGGCGTAAAAAACTCGGCTGAAATAAATGTGTCACAGTGCCACCCTCGGGGCACACAATGGACAAAGGAGTCCTCGAGCGCATTTAGCGGCCACAATGCGGCTGCGCCCACGCACTTTTTGTTGCGCTTTGTGCGACACAATCGCGCAGGAAGATCGATCCGATCTCGTCTAGCAGACACGTGTGCGCGCATCGGATCCTAAAACATGTAAATGACTGTTCTCGAGGTGAAAGTTGAGGTGGAAAAGTAAAAGTCGGCCGGTGAACGCGGCGCATCTGCCGGGCGCGACACTATCGTCGCCGCGGGAGGAGGGCGGGGGTGGCTGCGCGCGCGAGGGTAGGTCGCGATCGCGGCCCTTATCGCGTTCTCGCGCGTCACAATGCTCCATACGGATTGTGTTTTTTACTGTTCGTATAAAAAGTGAGTCGTCTTTTCAGACGCGCTCGTTTGGCTCCATTTATATATGCACAATAATCTTCTACAAATCGGCCAATCTCTTGTGACAGTCATTGTGGTGTCGCTGTTGTTGTATTGATGCTTTTATTATTTGTTTGACGTCTGTTGTAAGCGTTTTAATATATGAATGATTTATGTTTCGTTTGGAGATTTATCGGCTGTGTTATGCAAGTTCTAATTTTAAATGGATTTGTAAACATTTTTGAATGAAGATAAGAAGGTATTCACAGAACACATTTCGTAAATTGGATATCACTTGACCTATATTGTGTTCACATTTACAAGACCAGGGTCATATTATATCTACATAAATAAGTTTTTCATTTTTATCTCTTTTTTGGGTTGATTCCACAACGAACAGTCGAATTGCCTGGTGGCCACCACCACCCACTTACCAGCCAAAAATTAGGGAAAACCTACTTTTTGAGAAAAGTATTTCTTCTACGCTTCATTCTAGAGCAAGGTCATTAATATTATACAATATGTCCTTCTCGAGATGTGCCATTTGGAAGAAGGGTGATCACAACTTAACAACTGTCTCTGCAATTAGCTCAGGCGAGGAAGAAAGCGGCGTGTGAAGCGATTATAATCATGTTTCTGATCGAATCGACGCGATAATGATCTTCGATTAGCGCGAGCCGTAAGTTAGCTGCGAGCGCCGCTGTACCGTGCTGCCATCTGGAGATATCTCGTACTACACTCGCATCGATCGTACCACAAACTATGACACGTACAATAAGTACAGTGTTACAACGCAAGGTGTAAGCATAAGTTGTCCCGGCTGATATTCCGAGTAATGGTCCGACCCTCGTTCATTTCGTCCGGGATGGAACCTCCTACCCTTGACGTAATGAATATCGTTCGGCATCTCCAACTACAAATCACCGCAAACACCATTGACCTCAGTCACGGCTAATAGAACAATTAAAATGCGCGTTATCCGCCGCACAGCCACCACTCTCGCCGACCAGCACCGGCAGCCAGACCGTGGCATATGGCGACCCCACACAATTAGTTGTAAAGATGCCATCAATACTGCAGAGCGATGGGCCATTACCGACAAATGTTGTTGTTATTCCAACGACGAATTATATTGGTGAGCATGTTTGACAAATTTGTGGAGATTTCACAATTTAAACGTTGAAATATTATTGAATGAGTGCAAGACATTATTAGTTGCTCTCATGGCGGTAAAAGTTAGAATTAACATCGGAAGTATGTTTGAAATGGAATTATTTAATGGCTTTTCGGAAATAATAATTAGTGCATTACAAATTAATAAATTGGTTTTAATCGTTTGCTTCAAAAGCAAACTGTAACACAAAAATCTGGAAGAAATGTGTGAAGTGACTTCCGAAATCATCAGTAGAATATGTATAATTAATGTATATGATATGAATAAATGTTACCTAAGTTATTTAAATATCAACAATCACAAAGAAACTCGTCCCGGTGTAGGGTAAAACGTTGTAATTTCTTTAGTATCCGAGACTTGCAAAAGGTAAAGATTAATTGAGAAAAAAAATTAAGATTATATGAGATGAAGATTAAGACTACATAGAAAAAAATGCAGAAAACTAAATTTTATATATATGTGTTACAAATACATCTATCTAAACATTAAAAAATTACAATGTAAACTTCAACTTAACTTTGCAGTACATCTCTATTACTTATACAACGTTTATTGCATTTTAAATGCGTGGTACTAAAGATCCCAGAGTTGATATAAAACATATCTACCGATATAATATGACTTCGGTCCAGATAATTTTAGACCGTTGTAAGTAATATAACAAAAGATTTAATTAAAATGTTAAAACGACTGCGGTATGTCTCGCGTTAATAAATAGTTCAACCGTGCGTAAGTGCACTTGAGGTACCTGAATGTGTACAATATAGTAGCGTAGGAAGATATAGTCGGGTGTTGTACAGCGAGCAGCAAAATTTACACAAAATATGCTTAGTCGATATATTATGTAAAACGAAATGCTTTTTCGTAAATTTAGTAAACTCAAGTAAACCGGTACGTATATACATCTAATGATACTACAATTAGGTATGAGTAATGTCATAGTATGTTATTAATTTAAAGTATTTGTTAAGGTTGTACTATATTTTGATAGATACCGTCATTCTTACTTAATATTAAAATTATATTTACGTTTAATGAATCTAAATCACCCGTTTAATCATTTTTATATTAGGTAGGTATGTTAGCTCCTTACTGAACAATTTTATATTTTTGTTCTTAGTAATTAAATATTAAAATTATAAGTGTACTTTCGTGGATTATTGTAATTGGCTTAAATTTGTTATTTATTATAATTACTACTGTATGTATGTTGTCAGCCGATGTGAATTAATAAAAATGTTTCTCGGATACAGGCGGAGCTGTAATAAAGTAAATGGTGTTTACCGGTTCGGTTTAAGTTATCTAAAGTAAAAGTTATATTGCTGAGTTTAGCAAAGCGTTTATGGAGAAGGAATCTATTCGTTTTCGTCGGCGACGGAGTAAACATAATGTGTCGTTTATATGGAACGGCTCCACCCCGGAGATGGCCATAAAAGTAGTTTGGAACTTTAGTGTCGTGTGGACATCCAGACCAAGTTTTTGTATTTGACCACATGTTACCACTGATGTACTAGCTGCCATCTAAAAGGTAGAAATTGTAGCTCGACGCGGAATGGCTCTACGGTAAGGGAGAACATTGAAGCTCGACATTCGCAATTTCATTACATTTGACCTCTAAAGTGGCTGATCCTTCCACATTGTAAATATTGGGTTAATATTGAAAATGTCAATTTTACATTTTTTTGGTAGATATCATAAGATTTAGGGCGATGTGGTTTTGGACACCTTCCATTGTGGCCGCGTCCGATTTGGCGCACCCATTGTGTCGCTTTCAGCCGAAACGTAAATAAAAGCAGATGTTACCGCACTCCAAAATATTTGGAAAATAACCCGGCCATCGTACGCGGCACAACCCTGCGGAGAAATTTCAACCCTACTAAGGAGATGGTATGGTAAAGTTTTCATCGTTGCTCGCCGTCGTATAGGATGTTCCGACGGGGGCTGTTTCGACACATCGTAACGTACAAGGTCCGCGGTTACTGTGTGGGTAGTTTTACAAAACCGAAATTGTAGTAGCGAAGTTTAATAAAACTCATATTAAAGTCGAGGATGTCATTGACAGCCGCGGCTGTTCGCGGGACTCGCTATAGGTACAGTTCTTGGTAGCTTCGTCTGTGACTTTATGTTCATGTTTAGTTGCATGTATAAAATATTAGGAGTACTGCCAACCCTATTTAGTAATTAATTGATTTACGATTAACATTTGTCACTCGTAAGAGAGCAATTTATTAACAAACGATTTTGAAAAATGAAGTTTCATAGGATTTAAACTTTCTATAAGTATCAAATACACAGGGCACTAACTTATGTATTACGTAATAATCATACACGGAACAGAAATTGTTCGTCACCTGTATAAAAGATATATAATAAATGTCTAATCCTATAGCTTAAGAGCTAATTAATGATTTGCTCTCTGTCCTCACTTTATAATTCAGTCGTGGTAAGTCAATAATTAAACTTGCAACGTCTCCATAATGAGATTACTTTTTTCTTTTGAGGTTTTCACTCGTGCATCCCACGGACATGACCAGTGTTCAAAATTTGAAAGATACAAAAATTAAAGTTACGGTTGGTATTGTGTAATGGTTAAATAAAAGAAAGTGGCAGGGTGGTTACCATCAGCCATGCGTTGGCTTTCGAGACGATATTGTTTAACTCTGTTGCTAAGTGGCTGTTCAGTATTGCTATTCGGACAGGCTTAAAATATTTTAAATTATTTTTCCAGGGGGATAATAATCCTATCACGGTGGACAGCATTGAGCACAGTAGTCAAATTCAATGAGAGTGAGATTTAGAGACTTGGTTTTATGTATAAAATAGTAGAACGAATATACCAGGGTATATTTTAAGTTTAACCAACTCATTATACAGTCTAAGACACGACACACGGTAGGTACACGATATTAAGTTGAACGATTGCCTGCGACTCGCAGCCACCCACAGCGGTCGCTGACTCGTATGAGATGCTCGTAAAGTTGCCATAACGCGATGGAAATATTTTGTATTGAGCAAGTTTATGTGTAAAAGAAATAATTTGTGTTGTTTCAGTGGACTGGATAATAGGATGGGCAGATAAGGCTGCGGCCGCAGTGGCGGCGTTATCATTAATTTGCTTGTGAATCCGCTACTATCAACTTTACGCCGTTTTAAAGACTCGATCGTTCATTTTCCTTATTATGACCTAGTAAATATATGGCATATTCTGTGTATTCTATTGATATTACAGAAAATCTCTTGAAATGTCATTTAAAATATAAGGAAATGTCAGCGTCGCATAAATATATATGTTTACCCATACCATAAATATAAATAACTTGACATATTTACAAATAATTAGCTTCGAGTGAAGTATGTTAGTAATATGACGAAATTGGAAAGGCATTATAAAACAAAAATAATGGTTTAATAAATTAAAAGATATAAAAACTTTCTTAAAAGCTATTTTTTAAATGCGTTAAAAATATTAAAATGAACTTTTTCTTTAAAACTCCCATTTCAACTTATAACGTCTTTACATAAAGTATATAAATATTTGACGCGTGATTTTAGTTCTCATATATATTTATTTTAAAAGTTTAAACATTAAAATTAGTAACATCAAGTTATTCAATTAACTTCGTTGTTTAGTAATATTTTTTTTTCTGACAAAATACAATAATGAAATTCGTTCCGGTAACTGCAATATCAAAAACAACATATTTCTGCGAGGAAGTTGGCTCGAAAAGAATAATATATATCTACAAGTGAAAACCGACTCGATTGACAAAATTATTCAAAAGTCGCTCGCTATCCGCCACCGCCCCTCACTCAGCGCTCGGCCTCGCAAGTGTAAATTAATAAAGTGCCAGTAAGCAATAGTCATAATTACTGTGTTCGACATCGCGTGCCCATCATTTATTTACGCACACATTTTGAACAATAGTCGGTTCTACTGCAGTAGGTTTTGCGGCAAAAAACACACGACGGTGGGTTGGCCACTGGTGGCGAGTTGCGATACGACCGGCGAGCTATCGACGGCTCGTCACTCCGGGAGCGAACGGTTTTATTCCATCGGAGTGTTGTGTTGATGGTTCTTGGCGATGGTTTATTTAAATATGTTTATATTGTTAATTTATAGAAGTTAAATATTACCTGTTATATCGTAAGGACGTATGTCGATAGAAAGTAAAGCTTAGTCGCTTTTTTATATGCGGACATGAGATTTTTTACCTAAGGCGATTATGGATGTTATGTAGCTCGTTAGGACTTGTCGACCGAGCCGCACGTTTACCGATATCTCAAACAATGTTTTTTATTCCGATATTAGTGGGAGTTTCAATGTCTTATTCAGATGAATATCTACCGTTATATAACATCGATAATAAAATCTAAACCTTAGATTAAATCACAATTTTCTCTTGTCATTTGCTATGATACTGTAGATTATTTTAGTGACATTTACTAAGTGATTATGTTGCTATCAACTTCGGTTTAAAATTAAATCTTTTGGTGCTGTCGGGTGGTGCTCAGATTACATTTAGTAATAATAATAATTAGTAATAGTTAAAGCCACGTGCTAGTAATGGCACTGCCACTGGTCGGTTGTGCTAATTACTGCAAGTGGGAGCTAAACAAACTAATGGACGAACACGGTCGGCCACTGCGGGCCACGCCGACTGCGGCGCGCGGTGGCAAGAAGAGCTGTAATCGAATCAATTAATTAGAGGCAGGCGCTAAACGGATCGCGGACGGGAGCAGATGATTTAGTGGTCGTAATTAATAGACTCTTGTATCGGACGGGAGGGGACTTCCCCGCTCGCTAAATTTCAAGTGGGGACAAATCTGAAAAGTTGTTGCTTTAGGGTGTATTTTGTCAACAACTGCGGAATAAAATGACAACAAATGACACTGTATTTGAAAATATATATAAAAAAACGAAAATAACGCTTTTTCAATATAATATTTAAAAAAATTGAATTTATTGCCAACGATGCACGAATACTCGTATACAACCATGGTCAATTATTCCACAGAAATCAAAGTTGTTGCAAATATCTACTTATTAAATATTGTATTAGATCTTGAGATGACCTAATAGATTATCATATGTGAATACTTTGGTGTTCTAATAATGTTACATACATAATTACAAGTTGTAAATCATCTTTTCCTTAAGACGGACAAAAAGTAGACTTCACACGGTTGTGAATATTAAAAGAACTTGCAAGCATGTGTGTGAAGAATTCCTTACGTAGTATCCCTTCGCTGAAGCAAGTAAAAAATGTTTTATTAAGTCCACATACTTTTTTGAATATGAGATATATTCTGGATCTGAATCCAGACTTCTTCACGCGGGAGACCATCGCACGAACCATGAAACAGTCAATACTTACAAAAAGAAGACGTGGCCGTGACGTTGACACAGCCGTATATTTTATGTGAATACGTTTATGTAATCAGTATTTTTTTTTATTGAAGCGTGTATTATGTATGTTACTATGCAGTCTTTTGAAGGTGTTTATTTTATTTGTGGTGGTAACATTTTCTTTCTGTTGGTTTCAGTAAAGAAATAAAGTGAAATAATAATTACAATATTATTACTTTACGATGAACTAGCGGGGTGCTTGGACTTTCGCCGGGATGAATCAATATATTTTAGTGTCAATAACGTCGTCCGTTTACTGCTTTTACTCATATATTCATGGGTAATAAGCTGATATCAAAAGCTTAAAAAATCGCCATCGTTTCCATTAATCCCTATGTTAGGTAGTTACTGAAAAGCAACGGTAATAAATTAACGGGATATTTTTCGGCGTTATAATTATATTGACACGAGCCGACTGCTAGAAAAAACTTTAGTCCCTATTTTTATAATTTATTTTTACTTCCAGCACCTTCCTACTCATTGTACACGTCTATTGTAATCTTCACTCAATCCACCAAATTCATGAATTCTTTATCTGTTTATAAGTATAATTTAATCGTGCATGTGTGATAGATATGGAGCTGCAACATCAATGTGTTTTTAGGATTGACTCAAAATGTAGAAGCAAATTTAAAAACTGTGTCCACTTTAATATAAATTAAGAAGTTGTTACTTGCCCCTGGAGGGAACTCCACTTTCAGTTGATGATTGACTTTGAACTGATGTTTTATTTGTTATAGTTATTGATGACGTCGAGCCGCTCCTGTCCGCCGGGAGCGTTCTCGTTTGCATGCTTTGATATGAATTAAAATATTCGAATACAATAGAACACCACGATGTTGTTCAATGCTTGAACGTAACATTAGTTGAAGTGTCTACTGCGTTCGCCCTCGACACAAATGTACAGAAGCAAAACTTTTACATCGATTGTACTTACAATAGGCTCGATGTAGAGTTGTTGGAGCCACGTAGAGTGGGCGTCGGACTTCTACCGGCCGTGTGCAACAGAACTCTACCGGAGACCACCCAGCCTGTGACAGTCAGTAAACAGTCAACGTTAACGTGACGCAATCGCTGGGAGAACTGCTCGGGTTCTGATTGAGCGGCCACCGCGGATCGCTGCAGCCGGCTGCGAGAGACATCGAGACGGTAAGTTCATGTTTTTGATATGGATTGATCTTGATTATAATTACCGTTACTAATTACTGGAATGGTTTTGTGGACATTTTGTTTTTTCTACATGAGCATTACTCGTTCAAAGGTTTTGAGATGTTTTCGACCCAATGAGATGAGAGGAGGATCACGTCTGGGAGGAATCAGGGTGCACATAAAAAGTCACTAAACAATCAATTTATTTATTTCATGATTTATGTTATAAGATGCCCGTACGCGCTGCGTTCGCATCCACCGCCCCGCGTCAGCGCGCGGTCCGGCCGCGGCGCCCTCGCTCCACAAATCCAGTTACAGTAATCACATTATGGCCCTCCGCGATACGTCACTTGCGGCTGATGAGCTATTCTTTAAGCGGAACAAAAAACTAAGCAGACAGGGGGCGCTGCGCAGTTACAAGTGTCGATGTCTACGCTTCATTTAAATCATTTGTATCATAAAGTGGGCTCAATCTTACACAATTTTACCTAATACAACTTATTGAGGTCTTTGTCGATTGTAATCGAGTTCTGTTTCAATTTTATCGGCACAACGTCTTCTCACCGGTCAGCCAACACGAGTCACATTGCAAGCTCACGCTGATACTTTATCCGTAAAAATCCAAGCTTTGCTTCAAGATTCCCACCTGATAGGAAATCATGAATACTTATGTATTATTGTGAACTACACTAACTCAAACCAATGCACTAGTGTGTAATGGCAGTGATTCTCTGCTGCTTTTAACTGATCTAGAAAACACTAATCTACTGTAATACGGCGAAATACTCTAAACAAACAGTTTAACTACTTTACCCTTGAAATCATCGCGATCTTATCTATTTTATTTTGCTTAATAAGGAGAAAGTCCATTACAAACGGGCTTATTTAAATTATGAAGATATCTCGAAATAATTAGATGACTTTGCAAATGAGCATGTTGTAATGTACTGGTGAGTAAAAAATAACGCCACAGGTCCAGGCTGGAAAGTGTACGGTTTCACCGCCGCGCCGCTGTAGCTCACGGCTGAGCTAAGATTGTTTTGAATTGTAAAATAGTTTTTTACACGTATGCTTCATTCGGCGAACAACTGATATGACTTATGTTTACAGGAAAAGTGCTGTATGTAAATTAAAAATAAGTAATTGTTTTACAGCGTAAAATAATTATCGAAAGTTTGATGTATGTCATATACCTATGTTATAGTTTAGTGACGGCTCAAGGAGTGTCCTACGGCCGGGTTGGGTAGGCGACAAAAGCTCTCGAAATATTTTCATTCTGTGCGACCTCCTTTTCTTTTGTAAACAGAGAAGCGTTGAAGACCTCCAGCGGTCATCCACCACGGCCACGGGCTACTTATCAAAGCACCCACAGAAGCTTAAGTCGTTCGATTGCCTACGACCGATACAAGTACCCGGGCTTTGAGTCTTCCGTTGGAACCTAGTCACAAGGATATATAGGTGTGTATACCTACTTGTTGCAAAGCTATCTAATAAATAAACTAGGTGAAATCTTGTAGAAGTGCAAGTGGTAGTTTCAAAAAGCTTTTAACCATACCAAATGTAGATATCAAATTTAAATAAGATTTATTTCTGGTATTAATCTATCTATCTTTAAGATATCACTTCACTTCTAGAAGACAATAGTTTAGGCCAATAGAAAAAATGGTTCCCGACGTATTCAACAATTAGCTCAGATGAACCTCAACACAACAAATTTTCCGTAGGTTGCTGCAACCAACAATTGATATTTGAGGTAGATTTTTTAATTGGCAGGTAAGTCCCGTCTTTCGGCTGTCGGCTGCCACACAGCAATGACCAACAGATAATTACCTTGTCAATTTTAGAACAAAACCTGTAAAAGTTTATAATTATCGAGCAAATCATATGCACGTGATTGTATTTCAAATAAAGCACGAGTAAGCTTAACACGTGACAAAACAGACAACGTGTTACTTAGGGTTGATAAATCTCGGATAGCCGCGCTTATATCCAGTTGCAAAAGCTTTCGACGAAATACTTCGTAACATTACTGATGAATACCACATAAAAAAATAATATTAAAACACATTACAAAGAATTGTTTCACCGCAGTGTAGTGTTCCGTTTAACTAAACACCAGTCGCCTTGTATCACGGGCTGCTGTGAAGAATTGTCGCAGTTGTGCAAATGTGTGGTCGCGGCCGCGGCCGGTCCGGAACGTGTTGTCGTTACTTCACAGCCTTGAACCGCGGCAATGTGTTAATAAGCCGTATCTACCTGTGCCGCGTGCCCTGCGCCCGCGCCGGTGCGGTAACAGCTGTAACTCTCCGTTAAATGTGCCGTCACTGTTGTAGCGTACTCACATTGTTTTCATGTCAAAATATTTTGCTTTGACATCCGAGCTAATAACAGACGAAAAATACTACGCATTTAACTTGTAGGGACGTTGGCTCCCAATTGCATGCCATACATACTCCATATTGTTTTCCCTAGTTACGTAGTAGATACGTTTGCGGCAAACAATGTAATTTTCCTTCAAGTACATAATTCTTTATGTACCTACATACAATTGTCTTTAAATAATCGTAAACGTATCTAAAGTATCGATAGATCGAGAAGCGCCACACATAAATAAATCAATGAATGAATATCATCTCAAGTGTCATAGCACCGCTTCACCGCAAACAAACTATCGCACAATATAAAACGTATTAAATATTCAAATGTCGAGTGTTGTTAGCGCCATCTGTAAAAAGCGCGGTCAGCGAACGAGCTACAATGCGTAATAAAATTATAATAGCATTATTTGTTTATCAATAAGCGATTTGCATGTGTTAAGTGCAACCGAGTCGAGTGTTTAGCGAGTGGTGTAATGTGGGATTTGCATTCGAATTCTAGCGGCGCCTACGCACTCTTGTGTGGGGATAAAATATTGCCGTCGTGCCGTCCGCGTTGCAGCGCCGACTTATCGCTCTATCTCGG
>DWPA01002331.1:0-15994 GCA_018251375.1 Calpodes ethlius
TGGCAATGTCAGTGGCGCCATCTGTCGAAAATTGGTCTTACCAACTTAGAAACCTTCGTGGGCTCATACACAACAGCTTTGCTAAAAATCATCAGATGATCAAATGTATAGTTTACGATTCAATAAAGGACATACAGACAAACATTCATTTTTATATACATAGATAATATATATATATATATATATTTAATCGATGCGTATTATGTAATGAATCGCATCGTTTATATACAGTAGTTGCGTTGATCATTGCGTCACTGTTTTACTGATTCCAAGTCCAAATATTATTTCCAATTATAAGTACAGTTAAATTGTTCACCAATAAGCCTTGATCATGTACAACACAAAAATGAACAATGTTTAAATATTTATAATTTATTTACAAACGTCGAACAACGGTACAGTAAAATAGTTCATCTTATAGAAGACATATAAAATTACAAATAATAGTAAATACAAACAAACAATAAACTTAATAAACTCTCACACGACCATTCCATTTCCAAGAACAAACGTATTCCTGAGATTTACTCCAGCCGGGCATCGCCAACGACGCCAACCCTTTCTTCGAAAGGCTGGGCAAACAGCATCCATCTAACAATATCCATAAAAACTCTTAAGTCAGCGTATTTTCTAAGGGTCTTTAGTTTTGTCATGCTTATGAGGTATGAGCGTATGCTTTACGTTTCAATAAATCAAACATAGATAAACATCAAACAAATATGACAAGAAAAATTGCTAATCCGAAAATGTCGAAAGTGAAGGATTGCTTATTAAAGTCCAAAGGACATCGCAACTATCTTCTGCTGATGGTACCACGTTGTTATAATAACTTAACATCCCTAATATAATTTGACTGGATTCAATTTACAAACTTAAACTATCAATGAATACTAGAAACTTATTTCGCTTGCACTATACTTCTCAGTAGTACTTTAGTTGAAATAGTTAATAATACTAGTTAACAGATGCATTATAAAAAGTGATTTGCGCGAAATTTTTTCATGAGGATTAAGAATTTGTTGCCACTTACTTATGTATAAAATATTACAACCTTGGTCGATCTCTTTTGAAACATTAAAAAATAGAACATATTAAGAACATGTCATCAAACAACTTTACGTCATAGTAATAAAGAAAAGTATAGCCTTTTTGTGGTCAACGCCAATAATGATAACTTTTAATGGTAATAAATACTATATTCAAAACTTACAAATGAATAACTAGTATGGACTGAGATCACAAAAATGAACCTCATTTAAAATATACCTCAATTTCTTGGGTGCATTTATTTTACATTAGCATTTGTATAGTTCATTCTTTCAGATAAAATTTCTTCAACAATTTTCTGTATCATTTGTCTGTCTTCTAATTTAATATCCTCAGGTTTTGTCTTATCATCATAAATTTTTCTATCGATAAGTCGCGCAATTACTTCCTCTACTATAGACTCTATGTTTTCTTTTGTACGATTGTCTGACTTATTAACTTCAGGAACTATATTTTCATTTTTACTATTAACTACTGTATTATCTTCAATTTCTCCATGCTCCTCCTTCTGCATTGCAATAAATTCTGTTTCAGGTATATCGCCTCTACCATCTAATTCTTTATCCTTACTTTTAACTTTGTCTTCTGATATAATATTTGATGAAAATTCATCTGCGATATGTTTATGGCGTTTCATTATTTCTTTAAGTTTTTCTTTAGCGGATGCTACAACTTCTTTCCGGGTTTCTGATTTAATCTTCGTTATAGCTTTTTTCTTTCTTTCTTGTCTATACATCTTTATATCTTCAAGAGTCTTAATCTTCTTTAATTTCTTATTTGTCTCCTCTTCTACTACCGAGTCACTTTTTACCTCTTCAGGCTCAACTGGAACTTCATCAGCTGCAACAATAACTTCCTCAACTTTTACAGAATCTTCTATAATACCTTGGACCTCTTCACTTTTTTCTTCATTATAAATATCATGTGAAATTGTTTCATCTAAATTATCACTTTTGGCACTTTCATAATCACTATAATTCATTTCATTCTCCTCTGAATCTGTCAAAGTTTGAAGTATCTCTTCATCATCTTCATCTAATGTTTTAAAATCATTAGCTAGTACACCTTTTGGATATTCACGAAAATCTTTTCTTTCCAAAATAAATAATGCTGGTTTTGTCTTAATTCTCACAGGGACCAGAAATTTATAATTCATTGTTATATGAGAAAACATTTCCACACTATCTAAAATATGATGTGTATGCATAAATGTTTTGATAGTTGGTGAATATTTACTTTTAGCTTCAATTAGCAAATGTGTATACGCTTGTAATTGTTCTGGCTGTAAAGATTCAGTCTTATGGTACGTCCAGTGATCGTGAATTTGTGTAAATCTTGTGACCCCAGTTTGTGCTGCTAAATTGCTGATATGGACATGGACGTTAGGTTCATTTTTCAATAACTTGTGAAATCTGAAAATTGATAAAATTTGCGTCCAAGTAATCGATGTTGTAATAACAAAAGAACTTCTTTAGACGAATATAGGTACGAAAGTAATAACTATTTACCTTGTTATTGCCACTCCACCAGGATAGTTTGTCATTGCCACTAAACTTAACGCTAGAGAGAACATAACATTTGAAATTATAAGAACAAGACATCCACAATATAGTAATTCGTAAATCGGTGTTTTCTTTCGTCTTATATATCTGTAAATAATAAAAGAAATATTATTCCCTAATTTTTATTAGTAATTATATCTTTAATTAATAAGATTATATCTTTATTTTGTCACTTACACATATGAGCAAACTGCTGCTGACGACATGTTGAGCAATGGGAAAACGTAAATTATAAATCGGAGCTCCTTGTGAGGTAAAAAGGAGAACAGTAGAATATAAACAAATGCTGGCGTCACAATAGGTATAAGACGCTTCTCTAAGTAAAGACCTGCAGGGATCAATATAAGACTTGGACCAAGACCCCTGGGAAGTGCAGAGTAGAAGTACCACAAAAATGGCGAAGTCTGTATCATTGAGTTAAGATAACCATTGGCCTTCTTCATCTATAATTTTTTATACTTAAAAATAGTATGGGTTGCTATGTAGGAACATAGTATTGTATCTATATGAACAATGATAGAATACAAGATGATAAATATAAGCTAATAAAATAAAGTTGGAAAGACAGCATCAATTTTTGTTGATTATTTTACGAAGTTTTTGATAAAGATCGTATACTGATCAATATTTAGTAAGAAGTGATGTTTTTGAAAAATTATCGGCCCAAACTTAATTATTTACAAGGGCACAGATACACACATATAGTACACGGATTTGACATTTGCTAAGATGCTGTTCAGTTACAGTCAAACAACAGGTTGTTTTCAAACTAGTTTACACCATTACCATTATACAATTGTTTGTGAATCTATCGGACATGTATACATATTTTTATGGGTTGTCAGCAAAAAAAAAACTATAAGAATTTGAAATTGGATAAAGAAGTATTAGCATATACTCTGAAGGATCATATGCCAACGACCTTGAGCCAACAATATTTACAGTTCTTAGAGCTGAAAGTATATAAAACATCTCTAATTTTTCTTGATATCCTAGTACAAATCTCTAATTACCTTTACAGGATACCATCAAATATTTATAAATAACATTGCCCGATCATTATCGTAGTCAGTAATTTGAACTGAGCACTGATTGGGTGCTGAATGAACTGTAATTGCAAAGAGTGGATCAGCGCCGTGTTGTTCGTTATTTAAATAGGCGGTGCAATTATTAAAATGATTTATTGTACTAAATACCTGTGTAAAAGGTCACGCAACAGGCACATTTGTAGCTTAATTTATGATTGTGTACTTTCAGCACATTATATTCATAAATTGGCCTTCGGCTGTGTAAAGATAGGTGGTTTGTATATCTTTAAAATATATACTAATACTACCTTATCCAACATGTATTGTTAGAAAATAGGTAAGATCTACCAGTCTTCAAATTTTAGACAAAAAGGAATGAAAAATCTATCAGACCCTGGTATACAATAACCATATGGTTTAGGAAATAAGTAGTCACATACCACCA
Organism: Calpodes ethlius; assembly: GCA_018251375.1. NCBI lineage: Eukaryota > Metazoa > Arthropoda > Insecta > Lepidoptera > Hesperiidae > Calpodes > Calpodes ethlius. Next base: position 4,083 of record DWPA01002331.1, read on the forward strand.
ATTTCAATTAATGTATAAAATATTTAATATTACTTTATATATATATTTATATTTAATAAAGGATACTCCCCAATCTGAACTTTTATTTAGAATAGTGTTGTACCAAAACACTTCAGCTTCAGGCCACAATAGACGGCCCCAAAATATTGAATCTATTATAACTGTAAGAGCCACTAGTCCCACACCAGCCGGTATTACAATTTTCAGGAATCTGCAATAATTGTTGTACAGTGTTAATTCATATAAGAAGTAAAATAAAATGTTTCAATAATTATATTGTGTATAATACAATGTTACAACATATACAAACTCACAAAAACATGTTAATGTATTTAGGCTATAACATCCTTCTTTTTATATATTTTTTTTACTTTAATGTCAAAGTAAGGTTACAGTCAACTTACGAAGTTACGTCCAGTTTCTTAAAGTACAAGTCTATTATCAAGAAGAGAGCAAACAGCATGGCAAGCTCAGACCTGAATATCACAATAGCTGCACCAGCACATGTTATGAATTGCTTATGTTTTCCTGATATCCATCCTTCAAAAGCTAAAAGAACTGAAAAAATATATTTATAAAAATCACTTACAAAATTTGTACTTTAATCATAAATACAATTTTAATCTTTAATTGTTGCTCACTTAGTTATATATGAATCAGTAAAATACATTTTGAATGTACAATAATGCAGTAATTTTCTTTTCAGAAAGGGTTATCAAGGAATTCCCTGATACCAGAGCCTTAACTATAAGATGCTCTTTGTAATGCTTTTTTCAAGCTATAAAATAAATTTTGATATTAGATGGGTGGATTTAGGAAGGCTATCATATCCAATCAGGACATGAGTGAATTCAATTGTGATGTTACTTAAGCAACCATGTATTTATTTATTTTTACACTACAACATATAAATCTGTCATTTATTCTTACCCAAAGGTAATGCCATTATATTAGGTAATGGACGGCTCATATAAAACATAAAATGATACTGAGCAACAGTTATCACAGTGAACCACCATGCAAAGGTGTTCCCAAATTGCTTTTGAAGAGCAAGCTTCAATCGACTCCATGCCGCAATCACACATAATGCTAATGTCAATCGAACTGTAAACATAAACATGAGTGTTATATTATTGATAAAATTATTATTACATTATAAACAGGTTGACAAAAGTAAGCATGTACTTGCCTACATACTGCACCCAAAATTTATTAATACCAGATAAATGAAGTATGCCAGCAATAGGTGCTGACAATGCAGAGATAAAAAGAGGACCGACGAACGTACGCGGCACCACACCCGGGAATTCGTTATGATCGTACTGGAAAAAATAGATTATTGAATCTTCTCAGTGCGCATCTTATGAATCCAAAATTAGAACTTTATATACCTCTGTAAGGTTATAACGGTGGTACAGAATATCGTGTGTAGCTTGGATATTAAAACTTTCTTCTACTTTTGTAAATGGGCATAGTAACACATGTAAGCTCGCTACAATATAAAGTAACTGAGCCATTTCTTTTTTAAAAAATAAAAGCGGCTAAAAAAAACTCAACCCATATCGCAACTCGCAAGCAAAACTCGCTCAATATTTAAAAACTGTCAAACAAACGTCACATTCAGCTGCTCACCATAGACTATTATTAGAGATGCTCACGTTCCTTTTTGCTTGTATTCAATGTTATGAATAAAAAAATGTGATGTTGTTAGTACATAAAATTCCTCTGTAGAGGAAACTATTTAGTAACAAGGAATTCAAATAAAAAGCAGAAAATTTTATCAATTATTTTTTTAAATTAAATGATTTGCTATGCTTAATGTCTTACACTGTCAAAATAAATTAATCTACTTTGTGCCATAATTTTTGCCAGATGATCGATGTTACATCGTTTTGTTATTGCTTTTCGTATTGCATGTATTTAATTGTATTTATAAACTATATTAAAGTTTACTAATTTTTAATTATGATATTATCTAAATTTTCCTGCAGAATCTCGGTTTCTTACAAACAATATAATTTAAGAACAGTACTGAAGAAATTTCTTTATTGAAACATTTAATCATGTATTCATAATCAGAACGCTGTTTTGACAACAATCGTCAACAATGGTGGAATGGATTCTGTGACATTTTTAAGGCAGTGTTCGTTTTCTGATACGAAAATATTAATAATGATCATTATTTCAAGCAATTTAACTATTGCGATAATATTACAATAATATTTCGCTCTATCTTGACTCAAAACATTGAGGATGTGTGATGTTTGTTCGGAGTTTTCACAACTTTTAGTGAATTGTAAGATACATTGTTTCGAAATTTTGTTGCACATTTGCCTTCGCATCATTGTTTTTACTTGAACTATATATTATGTGTACATTATTATTATTGTCCAGACTTATAAATTAATTGAAAAGTGAATTGTGGTGATTTTATTTTAATTTCAGGCGAAGCAAGATTAACAGATGATGTGTCCCAATACCCAAGTATAAGCCAGGCAGAACTCGAAACAGTACTGAATTACATTCTTTCTTGGCCACAAAGGTAACATCAATTTAAATGTACATTAAAGTTTGATATATTTGTAAAATTAATACTTATATATCTGTGTAACATCATCTATACTATTAAGATATGAAATAAACCACCAATGAATAATTCTTCTTTTTTTATACGTAAGTGCATATTAGGACTTACAAAGTACCTACAATATTATTGTAATATATTTTCTATTATATTAAGTATATGCATTTATATTATTACTTATAACTTCTTTCTGACTTTCCAGGCAATGCATGTGTTGTTATAGAGATGTTAAGAACTTTGAAAGATTTTACTTAGTTGTCCAAAGTATTCTATGCTTGTCTGTATGCCAGTTAAAACAGTTGAAAGATGAGCTTATAGAAGCAGCTAAGACTCCACCCAGTGATAACCAAGAAAAGCAAAAGCTACCTGAGCCTCCACCTAAAGTAGAAAAGGAGATTAGTGAAAAAGAAGATGATCAAAATAAAGAAAGTACTGAAGTTGTTGACCCACCAAAAGAAGTTCCAGAGGTATCAGCAGACCAGAAACCTTCGACATCAACATCTAAAGAGGAGCCTCAGGTGTGGTCCATGCAGCAGAAGGAAAAACTCATGCACATTGTGTCTAAAATATTTCTACTCAACTTCCCTTTGTATATGGCTTGTAAGCACTCAGCGCTTAGTAGATTAGATGACCTGTCCGCCCATGAAATAACAAATTTGAGTTCTTACTGTGATCTCCAAGATACAGAAATACCAGCTTACTTGTTACGAAATGTCAACTTGTTCTGTAAACTGGGTGGAGTGTGCACTATGTCTGCTGTGTTTGAGTATGCTACACCAAGTTCTTTGCCTCTATCAATGGCGCATGCCATTGTGGCAGCCGTTGGAAACCTCAAGTTGTGGCTAAATTTCCGTGCTGTGGCACAGATGTTCATTCCGCTAAGAAGTAAGATATTGCAATACATGTGCAGCTTAGAAGACAAAGATCTGAGGGTACCAGCGGTTAAATCAATGGCAGGTAAGTTCTATATTGTATTGATATTCTCTTAGTTTCCTTGTTCCTCAGTCTTACTTCTTAGAAACCGTATAATTTATGAAGATGGGAATTGCAGCTAGCATCAATTAAAAATCTGTTGCAGTATTCTCTCTCAAATTTTGTTTTAAAAAGATTGAGGAGTAGTAATTTGTTACAAAATTTCCTACTTTCAGTGATCTATCAACACCAGGTTAAAAACAAAGAGTTTTTATACCTTCTCTATCACCTATTTCTCCGAAACTTGTTTACAGTTTTTTCTTTCGATGATTATTTTCAGATTTCATGTGGGGAGCAGCAAAAGAGCCGTTGGACGCGCCGTTGGTATTTGATAGTGATGGACTAGCTCTAGCGTTCAAATACTTTAACAGCAGTACACTTACAATGAGGCTGGCTGGCGTAGCGCAAATCAACGCGCATATCGCCGCGCACAATGAACTCTGCGCGGGGGAGCCGGCTGCTGATGCTGAAATAGCTGGACAAAGACTAGCAACTTGGCTCACATTCCACAACATCATTGAACACCTATTTGGCCCTAACTTGCATGTTGAGGTGGGTGCTACACATAAGATATAAATATATATTTTAAAAGGTGTGCCACTTCCTATAACATATTCCTTAGTTATTTAGGTAGATGAACCTAGGTTCCTTTGAGTGACAGTCCAATATAACTTGTAAGTGACTAGTGAGTGTTTGGATCTAGACAGCTAACTCACTCGCCCTATTATGTATATCTGTCTGTTTATATCAAAGTGCATTTATATAATGGTGGATTCCAAATAACATCATATTTTTATTCGTGTATTTTGCGGTTGGTTTTTTAGTTTAAGCAGAAATTTTGACTAGCACACTAAATATCACTAATAACATTCCTGCATACATACATTTAATTAATGAAAACAATAAATCAAATAGGTTTTATATATACAGTAATTACGATAGTGGGTACCCTCATTTATTTTATATATGACTCTAACAATATTGCTTATTCACTAATCAGGTTATAAAGCAGTCACACATGATACTCAAGTTCCTGGCAGTGGAAGGCCGTGTGACACCGGAGCATGTGGAGTTAGTGTGGGCGGCCGCACAGCTGAAACATTGCGGGCGACAGGTCTACGACCTGCTGCCTGGCTTCATCAGGGCACTGGCTCCAAGGCCCTGCGCGCATTTATATAGTCTGTTGTGTGCACTTCCACCGAAAGAACATACTGAACAGGTAAGTTACTTATACATATTGTATAGTATAGGTTATCAATATTTCTATACAAATTTTATGCCTTTGGTATAAATGCATGTATTTTTAAAACACAATATCAATATATATGTGGAAATCTTTGTGAAATGGCTGTTTATAATGTTTGTTGTTTTCAAAAAATTTATAGGATAATTACAAAATTTGCTTTGACATTAATTGTACTCAACTTTTCGAATTTTCTAGTCATTACTTAAGTGTTGTTTCACAACTTAATTTCTTAATTCCAGAGCCTGTATCTAGCGTCAGCGCTGACCCGCGCGATGTGGGCGCGTGAGGGTTGCGGTGGCGCATCTCCAGCACCTGACGCGCCTCGCGTGCCGCCCCCTGTCTGCAAGCCACACCACAACTCTTCGTCCGAGGCCAGCGTTAGCATGGACCAGACCAACTCGGACGATGACCCTGTAAGATATCTTAATTTATATAGTGAATGTGGGTACTTATATATTTTCTTATGTAACTAGTCAATACAAGCCGACGAGTTACTGGAGGAATAGTAATAGCTTTAGAACATGAAAACCAATGGGGTTACTGTTGCATTGCCAACAGAAAGAAACCAGGGTACTCACATTATTACTGGCTTCCCGTACACATATAATATAAATATATAATTATATTACTGACATAATATTTCAGTTAGTAATGAATAAATAGGATAATTGTCTTAAGTTTGATTCCCAGTTCAGACACACATTTTTTTGGCAGATAAATATTTATTTTTAGGTCTTGGTTGTTAGTAATGTATAATACATGTTACTTGTAGCACTAAAAATACCAGGTGCTAAAGTCGAAGTGTCCACGGTTGACAATCGACTTTTGTGAGGAAATCATTCATCAATACAATAACTGAATTATGTGAGACTAGGAAAATCGAGTATTTCTATTGGTGATTTGTTTCCTCGCATATCTCTGATAATATCTTAGATTAACTGATAACATTATATTCAAATAACTTTTTTTTTATTTCTCTCTGTTCTATTCAACCAACATATTTTTACGTTATTGTAAACCACGAAAATCTTCAGGTTATTAATATAGTTCGGTACATTTAAGAGACATTTTTATTTTTATTGCCTTTAGTGTGAAGAATTGAGTACGTCTGGGGAGGAAGCTGGACCGACGCCTCGCAAACAGAGCAAGCATCAACGCGAACTCACCGGTATACATGGATTTTATTTTTAAAAAGACTGTTTCTAATACATTCCTGTCTCAAAATTTGATGAAATTATTAACAATTGTATGTAAAGTTATTAAAATAATGTTTTTCTAGCTGAAGCAGAATGGCTACGTGAGGGCGAGGAGCTTACTAAGAAGGAGTGTGCAGCTTTAAAATCTTGTCAAAAGTAAGTACTACGTTATTTTTATGACAGCTTAGTTCAGGGTCCCACATTAAATACAACTTATACAGTGTCTTGAGAGTTTTAAATAAGTATTTGTCTAAATTAATTGGTGAGAATATTTAAGACCTGGACCTGGGAAATTAATTTTCGTTTATATTCCCATGGAGACTGACATTCACTTGGAGTCGATATCTACATTTTGGCAATCTGTGTCTTACTTGATATAAGACTATAATTAGATGATTCATATCACCTCTTTTTTCGTATTTCTCAGTTCGATAAACTTTAGCTAAATGAGACCTATAAGTAAATTTATATCAGGATAAAATTTGTTTATTTTATGTATTCTCGTTTTATATAAATGAAGTGGTTTTCAATAGTAACTAAGTTTCCTGATTATGTTTACTAGTGGTGTACAAGATACGAAAGTCGTTCTTTCCCGTATTCATGATGACAAAAGCCTAACATCATATTTATTCTATTTATAATGTTCTCAGGCGCAGCAAGCGCGCCGGCAGCAGCGGCAGTGCCAGCAGCGGCGCGGAGGAGCTGCTGCGGCCGAGGAAGAAGAAGCTCTACAAGAAACGGCATAAGCCCGGCAAACCGAGGGTTTTCCGTGAGTGCATGGTCCATACCTCACAAGATGAGGACTTCTTTATACCATACTGCAGTTTACCAGCGACTTGATTCTCAGAAACTTGAGAATACCAGTCCAGTTCTCTTTATGTTGATTGATGCAGGGATACCCAGTCTCTTAAAGATTTTATGTTATATATGTCAATTTAATATGCTTGATAGGTTTGGAAAAAAAAAACATAAAAGTGTATATAGAATATGCTGTTGTTTAGTATTGTATTCTAATTGATTGAAAAATTATCCCTGTAATAATTTTTATACCTTCATGTATTTGTTGTACATCATTAAATTTTACTTACCTATATGTCTATGTACACTATTAAACGATCTAATACAATTTTATTATACCAAAGATGTCATGTAATATGACTTATGGACCTTTTTAGGATCTACGAGATATTATTGACGGGTATTTATTTTTATTATCTTATCATGGAGCTGTATTATTATTGTTATTTGCAGTTACAACCCAATTGAAGGCAGCTGACCTCGCTGAATCCGTGTCAGAAGTAGAGGAGGAGTCGTCCGGCAGCGAGACTGCACACTGCCAGCTGCTGTGCGATAACGTGGATGCTAGGTAACTATAACGCGGGTTTACCGTTCCCTTTTTGGCCTTTGGTATTACCGATCTATGAGCGACTGTTGAGGAATTGAACGTGTGCTTACGTTCAATTCTTGTTTAATAATTTCACGGAGATACGATTTTAATTTTATATCTTATTTTTTCGATAGACAGCCATAACTTTGTGACAATGAATGAGAGAACAACGGAGAGATCCTCGTAACACCTATTCAACATAACAGACAAAGTGTGCCTCATGCACTCAAACACATATGTAACCATTTAGTATCAGATGGCTCGTCTGTTCGGTTGTCAGTTGGTTGTATAAATAAACAAATAAATGTTGAGATGGTTACTATAGCACTTAAATTCCCCGCGTCGCGAGCGGCATGGACAACATTATGTAAGATACCAGTAAAACCTACGACCCGAGCATTAGTCGCGGTTAGAAATGTAATCCGGGACTCATCTAGGTAGCTAACTGAGTGACGGGATTTTCTGTATGTTGATTCAATTACTCAAATCGAAATCTCTGTAGGTAGTACAAATAGAATATTGATCGAGTATCGACTTTGGCAAAGGGAGATCACCCTCCAAGCGAAATATGTTGTGTGGGAAGCGGCTGAGCTCTGACTGAATTGTGTTCGTAACTTAAATAGCGTGATTTAGGTCAGGCGTGACGTCATCACATGACGTGTGTGCACTGTGCGATGCCGCCACATCACCTCCTGCTCACCCTACTAATATTAACTGACCATATTGTCAGAAGACTGATGGAGCTCCGTCTGATGGAGAGCTACAAGCGGCGTGACGAGGAGGAGGGCAGTGCGTCGTCGGCCATCTCGCCGCACTCGCACCGCCACCTGCCGGACTTGGACGAAGACGATTCCGCCTGCGAGGAGGAGCTGGCGCGCCTCGCTGCACAGGTTCGTGGTCCACATGTCGTATCTCGCATTATCCTTGTATCAAACCTTTTATATATGAATACCGGTTTAAGGACCTTAGTATTAGCCTGTTTATTAGGCTACTTTTCCATCACAGATGTGTGATATATCTAAGCTACGTCGTATCTCTACGTGTCTCAGATCATTCAACCTTATTGGTAGATTTGGTACACGTTGGTACATTAGCTTACTCGCTCTTGACCTGAAATAATTGCTGATTATTTTGTATTTGATGTACGTAGGCGCAGTGCTTGACGGACTATCAATCGGCGAGCGCGCTGGCGAGCGTAGCGGCGGGCGTGGTGGTGAGCGTGGCGGCGAGCGTGGCGGGCGCAGCCGCGGGCGGTGGGGCGGAGCGCCGGCCGCCGTCGCCCGCGCCCGCACTGCCGTTCAATGTGGACGACGTGTGCCGCGCCGGCAACACGCTGCTTTGGGACTTGCTGCAGGACGGCGCCATTGTGAGTCGTATGACGACAGCAACTATTTATTTATTTTATAACTAAAACTAGTAACTAACTAACTCTCTCGCTTTGCTCAGGAAAGCAAATAAACTGCATTCAAAACAATTGCTACGTATTTTTATTTTGCATACTTATTTTTTGTTTGACCGATTTTAAAATTTTAGAGGTCACTTTAATATGCCTCATTTAATGATATGTATTAGTAGTACATAGAATCATTTTCATTCCAGAGACTTCATGGGAACCAAAGTAGTATATGTGTGTGTCGAGCTTTTCAACGTAAATTGAACTTTATACTGTAACTAAAATAAATATGTTATTGGTGTATTTTTTCGTAGTTTTCATCAGACAATATTTGTATTTCGCAGGAGCAACTCGGGGAAGGGCTAGCTTTGGAGGCAGAGAAAGCGCTGTGCGCTCTTCTATGCTTCAGTACTGACAAGTTCATCAGAATCAAGTTCATTGAAGGCTGTTTAGACAACTTGGCGAACCATCGGTATGTATTGTGATTTGTAAACAGTGATTCCCTGCGCCTTAATTTTGCCTATATGTTAATTTGTAGTATCGAACAAGGATAGGCCTGGAACTAACAAGAATTGCGTAGTATCGAATACAGACAGATATGTAATGCTTATCAAATATATATAATATATATATATTATATATAAATATACATTTATATGTCTTATTATAGCAATTCTCAAATATTTCAGCAAAACTGTGATCATTTCATTTATGTAATCTGTACAAATTGATATACTTTTAAATGTTTTTTTACTTCATTTTTACTTAGGCGCAATGATCTAAAGTTAACTTTTCACCTGACTACCACTCTACTTAATTAGAACAATAATTGCACATACATTAATATTTATCGGGTTTTAAAGAGCAATTCATCGACGACAGTTATTATTCAATGTCAATTAAATATTAATGTTTTTAAAAAAGAATAGAGGTATTGCATAAAAATAATTGCGAGTGTAGGATGATTATACTATACCTTTTTCTTATTTCCTACCAGGTCTGTCGCGGTGTCACTTCGCTTGCTGCCAAAATTGTTTTCATCGTTTCAACAACTGCGTGGAATGGATATGCACCAGGTATATACGGGAAGAGTAAACCATTGTATCCCCTTTTTATGATTAAAACACGCTGTAGGTCACAGGGAGAAGTACTGCAATACATTGAATTTTTATATACAATACATTGAAAATAACACAACCCTTTGGCTATATGAATTAAGGTCTAATGTTGATCGCTGAACGAGAGAGTAGTATTTATAAATATTAGTGGTTACTGTAATGCAATCTGTTTAAAATGCTACTTGCGTAATGGAAGTTGAAACGTAATGGTATTGTCACGTGTTTTGGTGAAGGGAAAACATGGTGAATTTGAAAATGGTTACAGTTAAAAATTCTCAATAATGTTCTCGAATGTGTGGGAAGTCTGCCAGTATGCATTTGGTCGAAGTGGTGGATTATGACAGGTATCCCTCACATTGTGACAGGAACTGTAGTCTAGTACTTCAGTTCTTTCAAGTAAAATAAGTGAAGGCTTGATTACTATCCCACCTGATGTTAATTGGCGATGCAGTCTAGGATGTTGAGCTCACTAACTTATGAAAAGCCTATTCACTCTCTTGAAAACTCTCACATAATACACGGGTGGGAACACCGACGCAGGCAAGTTCGCAGTATGCATAAGGAACGACGACGCAAATCTTGTCGCTCGTATGATGATATGTTGTGTGTGTTAAGGTGGTGATGTGGGCGGAGCGCGAGCGCGGCATGATGCGTCTGTTCCTGGAGGACCTGCGGCACTACGTGACGACGCGGCCGCCAGACGCGCACTACGCGCACATCACCGAGCTCACTGTGCGCCTGCACTTCCTCACCGCCATCTTCTCGCCTGTCGGATCGCCGCACCATTTTAGGTTCGTCTTAAACACACATTATAGTTTCTTACACTTACACAGACACTAATAAACATATACCCGCAAATACTATGTATCCAAATGTCATATATAAGAATGAAGTAAAATTCTATTACACTCGCCAGCAAAATGATCCATATTTGTTTTTTGTCGGTATTGAAAATGCAATGCAAACGTCAAATCTTAACGTTCCAAATGATGTAAAGCTCATTGGGATTGAGACTTTAAATGTGCGGAGAAACTTAATCTATGATGGCTATTCGAATATAGAACGGAGTTTGAACACAATATTTGCAGATTAACAGTGGAGCAGGTCGAGGAGCTGTGGCAGTGCCTGGTGGTGCGCGGCTCGGCCGAGTGCGCCGACTGTCTGTACTCCTGGCTGCTGTCACACACCAAGTCACCCGAGCAGCACGCCCTCGGCCTCGACGCGCTGCGCTTCCTTTATGTCGAGAAGATGCCCACGCTCGATCCAGAGGTGAGCTGTTACAGGATCTTATCCATATAAATACATATATACTAATTGGCTACTAGTATTTCATTCGCTGTCACTCATACGAGGTGTTATCGTATTGGTGGGTCTCAAAATTTATTCAATCACAATGATCAAAACCTCGTTTGTTACAGACTATCAGCATAATGGGGTTGAGCCTGTACCAGCAGCTGTGTAACCTGGCGCGCATGGCGCTGGGCGCGGGCGACTCGCGCGACTGCACGCACCCGCACACGCTAGCTATGGACCACCTGTGGAAGATCGCGCTTAGAGCCAATAGCACTGGTATGATATAGAAGTCAACAATATTTTTCGTCTCTTAAGTAAACAAGTTGAAACTTTTGATATTTAACTTACCTGATCATGAACGCTTAGTACTTTAGCTGTAATGTGTAATCATTATTTTTCTATTTAACGAAAATATTTCGACCTAATTATAAGGGGCAGGTCGATTGGGAATGGAGTGGAAAAAAAATCTTGACAGTTAAGACTCGTGAGACACACGAACCTGTCAAATTTATGTTTCGATGTTACCATGAAGTGCGTTCCATAATAGGCTTTAGAATATCAATGACAGTGTTGATGTACTTCCAGATGTTTCAATGGGCGCCATTCAGTACCTGAACAGTTATTATATGGGTCAGCAGCTACAACAGGAAGATGACTTCGTCTCCAAGTGCATGTTTCATCTATCGTCAGCAGCTGAACGGCTCATATCTAAGAATCAAGATA
>DWPA01002332.1:0-15994 GCA_018251375.1 Calpodes ethlius
CGGGAGGACGATGAGTACTATAGGCTACGTTTTACAGCGAATACACATCTCATTTCTGCGATACGGTCCATTACGATGTATATTTCAGCCAAATTCAAGCAAGTGTCTAACAACAAAGCTTTGCTTGGTTGCCAAGTAGAAAGGACAACCTTCTTATTGCTGTTTTTTTTCATTCGTGTGCGAAGCTGCGGGCAAGATCTAGATGAAATTATATAAACAATTTGTAATATGCTATGTTGCGTTTTATTTTAAATAATATTGATATAAAAATCGTGAATGATTTTGTGAAAATGGGTTTGTAAGATTGTGTTGGAATTAAAATAATGGTATCTAACAAAGCACCCTTTTCCTTTTATAATGTAATTTTATTAAATTGCGCTTGTTATCCCGAACTTGATCACTCATCATAAAATATGTTTTGTTTTCAGATATTTTCTTACTATTTATTAGAAGTAAAGAAAATTGTAAAATAAACTTTTTTCACTATTTTGTAAATGTCATTTTATCTGATAGTTTTTCTTATCAACTTAATTATATTATCAATATTGATAGCTTTATATTTTTAATTTTAGTATAATTTCACATTATATTTCTCTTTCTCTTTACTTTTACATAATAAAAGCTTACTTCGATATCTCAGGGAAAAACACATCCAAATTATTTAAATTAGCGAGAAAAAATCCGTAAAAATAATAAACAATATAGTTGATATGAAATCTATTCTATTACAAAACACTCCCAATTTTTTTTCCAAATTACAAACAATGATCAATTACAGCTTTGTTATATGTACGATTAAATTTAGATTATGAACCAATACAAATTCGGCTTTAAAATATTGTTCTCGATAAAGGCCAAAAGGCACTTGTTGGATTATAACTGCCAATGATCCCGAAGCGAACGGGACATTCCTATGATTTATCTAGTGGATCGTACCGCGATGCCATCGACAATACAAAAGAGGTCGACGATTGATAAAACTCGACAACACATCCGCCGCCACAATTGATGCGCGAGCGCATGCGAAACTTGGGTCCTGATGTCAATTACAATTTAAACTGTACCCTTTAAAACATAGAGCATATTTTAAATAAATAAAATAATATTGTAGTTTTAAAATTCGCTGTTATTGCGCAATTGGATATTACGTTCTTAACTTGTTATAAAATATACTACTGGTAAAATAAGAAGGTATAAAAATCTTGTTATATAATAATTGTGGTCTGTAGATTAGGTTACATTTGATAACAGATACTTGTAGATTTCAGATTTGTCGTTGATTATCGTCATTAAGAGAAATTACCGTCAGTACTTCGGAAAAATAATTAGCAGATAACTGTATGAATTAGTCACAAATGATGGGTTTGGTTGTATGAGTTTTGTGGCTAGCTTAAAAAAAGGAAAAAAATATTCTTACTCAAAATACAAATCCACATAGCCCTAAACTCCGTACTAGAATTCCTACTCTTATGGAGTCTACTTTCACATGGTGTTCGTCTTTGCGATTCAGTATTTAACGTTTCCGGTAAAAATTGCATGACAAACGTATTAACAAACTAAAGAAAGAGAAAGAAAGGATCGATTGATAGTATTTCCATCCTTGTTCTTGGTATTATTTAAGTCATAAGAGTGAAGTAGTTGGAAATACGTAGTACCGACTCTGCCTTTCTAGTATATAATTCCGCAATATTGTAAGAGAAAAATAAAAATTATCAATTTTCGTGCATACGATTAAATAAGTTTTGAGATCTCATAATTACTTTCATTTGATATGTAATAACCACTAAAACTTGATCTCTTATTTCTTATCTTCTTTAATTTTTATTTTAATTGTGTACAACCATACGAACCCGTCATGGTAAATGATTAAAGTCTAAGACATAAATAACCGAAAGCTTTCGCGTTGCTGACATGAAGGACACAAGAGATTCGGATTACATTTATGTTTCAATTTCGCGATTCAAACACCCAAAAATATTTTACAACCGATTTAAGAAAAAAATAAATTAACTCGTACTCCGTAAAATGATGATACAAGAATAATAAATTACTAATCTTTATTTACGTTACAATGTTTGTGTAGTTCAAATTTTAAAAGCAGAGTTCGAAGTAATTTCTCTTCTTCTAAGGAATTTAATACACATTTCTTTAAATTCGACAATTTATGGTAAACTTGATCTGATACTATGTATAATCAACGTTATTGATATTACATCAAAAGAAAATATATGAATATTACGTCAAAAGAAAAAAAGTTTAATGACTGCATTGCACTGTTACTATTTTTTGTTTAGAGAGCTAACACTATACATTTTTAGTTTATGAGTCTATTTACTTATTTATATAATAAATAAACTCTAACACACTCATACCCCAGCAGTAGGATTCCCTGTGTCGCGAGTGGCATGAACAACACAAATAACACGTCACTAACACCAACAAACAAATATTTATCTGTCACAGAAATATCTGCCCCGGCCGGGAATCGAACCCAGGACCCCTCGCTTTGCAGGCAGGGTCACTACCAGCTAGGCTACGGATATATAGCACTAATCTTCTTTGTTGGAATAATGTACACAGCGAGAAGATTATTCGTAATTATTGCTAATCTACATAATGTAAATTTATAATATAATTACAATTACTTGTACACGTATTTAACTTACTTGTATATGTATTAAAGTAATTTTAATAAAAAAATACCAATATAACAACCAACATTACCCTTTTGCTAAAGCATTCGAAATTTAACGATAATACAATGTGTCAAAAGGTAACTTATACAATAATAATGTATAATGTCCTATTTTATTTTACAAATGTTTTAATAACACCCGTTCACTATTCACCTCTACTCTGTAAACTTTGTATACAATAAAATCTCAGACGGCTAAGTGCGTTCATTATTTTTAAAAAGGTGTACAGAACTTTTCCCTAGACGTATTAATACATAGATACGGAGCTATAATACAGAGCTGTAATACCAAGCTATAATTAAAGCTATATGCAACCTGCGATCTCAGCGCCCCTATCTCGCTGTTCTTTCTGAAAACGCTGACAATCACGGAGCTGGTACAAAACACATGCAGCCTTTGTGTGAAGTCGTGTCGACACTTACCTATGATTATCTACAAGGAAAGGACTTGCCTACGCTGTTTTATAAAGAGCTATTCATGACAGCTATTCATTATTTTGTAGAGGCGCGAACGTAACGTTACGTTTTAATTGAAGGATTTTAATGTGGATGAAAATCGTCAAAGGATGAAATCGACATAAAATCGTGATAAAAATAGTTTTATTCTTTCTTGGCTCGCAACGCATCAGTGAGCACAAGTAGGAGCCCTGTATTGGGACTATTATCTGCCTAATTTTTGTGACTATGCTCAGTGTTTTATGTAATTTAATGATTTATAATAATCTTTCAGATGATAAACCGCAATGAAATATAAGATATGACACATTAACTTAGAAACATGATATTCACTGACCTTTTTTTATGGAATAAGGATGTTAAACGAGCTTACAGTGCCACCATCCCCTGCCACCCACATACATCTGTGACTAGCTTCGAATAAGACTGTAGAAAGCATAGTAGTCGGTTAGTAATTTATATTAGTACAAGGTGTTAATAAAAATGCATTTTATTGTTCGTAAAAATCGGGAATTTGGGCAGCAAATGAAGGTTTTTTTTTTATTCATTGTATTCCAGCTCTATATACGGTTCGTCCGTGCCTTTTTTGCCATTTTTTTTTATATTTTTTTTTAAATAAGCATGTGTAGGTTAGACTTGTTAGTAATAAAACATATTAAATTATAATGATATATAAATAAAATTGGTCCAGAGCTAATATATTGGTCCAAACTCAAGCTAGCTCGGTCTCACGCGTGGAGGGGTCAACTAACTCGACAGGATGGGGAGCACGTTAAACGGGACATCACAGTTAATTGACAAGCGTAGTGGCGGGCGTGTGATAGTGCTTTGCGTAATAATCATCAAGCGCTACGGTAGTTTTCAATAACCTATCTGTCTATTACCTCGGGATAGGTTGATAGGTAAAATCATAACAACTGAAATTACTTACCGTAGCCTTACTTAGCCGTACCAACTGTAGTGACCCTGCCTGCGAAGCGAGGGGCCTTGGGTTTGATTCCCGGCCAGGCCAGATATTTATGTAACAGATAAATATTTGTTCTCGAGTGATGGGGTGTTAGTGACGTGTTATTTGTGTTGTCCATACCACCCGCTACACAGGGAACTCTACTGCGGGGGTATGAGTGTGTTAGTGTTTATTATTTATTATTGTTATACTTTTACCTGGCAGAATATTACTCGTTTTAAAAATTGGACATCGTTATTAATTAACGGTGTTTTTGATGCGTGATAATTTTAAGCAATTATGGAATCAATTGACCAATAAATTTGTTGTCATTATAATATTGAACGTATTGTATTGTTCGTATGTATTTTTCGTCATATATAGCATATGCCGCTCTTCGTGTATATCTGCTTGACCTAAAGGTTAGCTGTTGCTAAATACTTTAAGCGTTTAGATCGCCTACTGTAATTTCTATTACGGTCACAAGATAGGTCTAGTACCCATTGTACTCATACTTTTAGGTTATATGTCTCTATCTTTAGCTTTTTTCAGCATCTTAAATATATATCTTAAACCTAAATAATTAAATATTGCCTAATTAAAACCACTTAATTTTCAGATACCATGAAAACAAAAAATCCCAGGATGTAGCGAGATGGATCGGAAGAACTAGTGGTGAAAATGATGGTGCCAGTAGAGAGGAGTGTCGAGACGCGAATATGGTGCGTCATGACGGTTCTGGTTGTACTGGCCGCGGTGCAAGTGGCCAGCCTGAATGGACCCAACGTGTGCATGGTCAAACAGAAGTAAGTAACGATAGAAGTTATAGCGCCAGGTCATTATTATTACAACCCATCTGTGCCTCTGGTGGGTTCAGGTCTCCTCTCTCAATATAAGGGTACAGATCGTAGTCGGCCAAGTGTGGGTTGGCAAACTTCACACACCTTTAAGAACATACTAGGGTACCCTCAGATGTGAAGGTTTCTTTACGAATCACGTGAGATACTTGAAATTCTTTTACATGTAAATGGTAGACAAATGATCAGAGGCCATACCTCAAGATCACGTCAACGTCACCCATGGACTTTAGTAGCACCAAAGACGTCGGATATGTTGCTGAAAAGATATGAAGTAGTTTGTTAGTTGCTCTCAGCTCACAACGGGTGAAACACGTACAAAACCTTTCAAGTTCTTTTTAACAGGTCCTTATATTTATGATATTTTGTATATAATCATTTGTTCCAGATACAATATAACCAAACGAGTCAAATACCGTGCGCCAATGTCCATCCGGACTTACGAATGGTGCTTCTCAATGCCCCCGAGATGCTCCAAATGGAACACCGAGATGAGAGATCTGACTCGATTAGAGGTAAGCTCACTTACCGCCAGTTCCACTAGAGGGCATGGATTTCTGCTCCCAACCGAGAATGTCGAAAGCATACTTAACCACGCTGCTCCAGTGCTTTGATGTTTGGAGGTGCGTAGTTGTTAAATTGTTGAAAGGGTACCAACTCGAGTATCAGAAGTTACAGGCCTCAAACCACTATTTAATGATAACAACCTGAATCAACGGTTTTATGTACCCTCCGAGGTACAGAAGCGCTGCTTGAGAAACTTGCCGCTAGCAGACGCTCGTCCAACCACCCAATCGATCACTTAGAATGCTGCAGGTCTGATCTATCCCAACATTCTATCAATCCATTACAATATTCTACGTATCCATAATACCCATAAATTACTTAGCAATAAAAAAATAACATTAAAGTATTTTTGTTATTAATTTAGTACTTCAATAATAATACTATTTAGACAGGGTCGCCTGCATTTGTAATCATAGCGCGCTTCAAAAGTTAAACCTCTGTTTGTATAACAGCTGTCATTCGCATAATAATTGTTATGCAGATTGTTTGTTGTATAGTGATGTATTTGATTATTAGACGTACTCCAGTAAGGAAGTCATGCCACTGTTTGGCATGGTTGCTGCTATGCCAGTTCCATAGAAAATGTTTAAACCACTTTCAATTAAAGAACTCTGTCTTTTAAAGAAACATATATATACTTCGCACGAATGCAATTGAGATATGATGGCCTATGTGTAAGCCATCTGAATCACAGAGAATCCTAGTGCCTCATTATTTTATCTTTTATTTTTTCATATATGCAGACAGAAGAACGTACTGCGGAGGTGGCGGTCTGCTGTCCAGGATACAAGATGAAGGACGTATCTTGTGTACCCATCTGTCCTCTGGGGAAGACGGGCCACGGTTGCTCTGAGGGTAACATTAGGCATACTTGTTCTTTCAAGCTTATTCGTTGATAAAACATAGTAACGCAGAGGGACTTGTTTCCTCACAAAGTTTTTCTTTAGTGAAGCAAATAATAACCAACATAGAATTAACATGAAAATTTGACATCCATGCAGGATTCAAATTCAGAACTGGTGATTCGAAATTGAATCTAAATCTAAACATGTTATTGATGTCTAATGTTATTGTTAATTATTCTATACTTATTTACCTTACTATAAAATTGTGACTCTAAATTAGTATAGTAGGTAAGCATCAAAAGGTGATCAAAATCAGGACACTGACTACCACTGATGATGACGATGATGCTGAAAATCATGTTGATGTTGGCAGCAAAGTTATTACATCAAGCTGCGTGTATTCTCACTCTACTAGCATTCAAATCTTAACTATATCTATTTTTACAAATCATGGAATATTAGGCACTAACTCATCAATCTTCCAGAATGTCCCCCTAACAAGTGGGGTCCGAACTGTGTTCACGAGTGTTCCAGCTGTGACCATGGGACCTGCTCCCCCATCACTGGCGAATGCCGCTGTGAAGACGGATGGCAAGGTGAGAGGTGGGTGCCTTCGAATTCATTCAAATTCTTAATTCCCTTTCAGTCACAACTAACAAAAATTAATGTCAAGATGCAATTTTTTGTATATATTTCTTTTAACGCTTAATAAACAATGTCCAGCAGTGGACTTTCTTAAAGTCTGATAGATAGATAGATACAATTGGGATTTTGAAGCACGCGTTTTGACACCGTACGTATACAGACCAAGCTGGAGACTTTTAAATGCTACAAGGATGTACAATTGGGATCTTGAAGCACGCGTTTTGACAACGTATGTTTATCCAAGCTTTTATTCGCTACAAGCGTGTTATTAATATCGTAATCATTTCACAAACACACACGTGCAACGTACGCTTCTTGTTTAAAATAATATGCGCGTTATCAAAGTACGTGGTTCAAAATGCCAAATTTATTCAAAACGTTTAAGCAATAGTTATGCACGGCTCATGAAGAGTTGTCAAGCGTATGCCATCTACTTAAATCAGCTAGACTACTATGGATATTTAAATTCGCGACTTCTAAAAAATATTATAAACAGAAAAAAAATGTATTATAAACCACTTAATGCAAAGTAAATCTCTTCCTAAAACTGCCACTGAACTTGATATCATCATCAGCAAAACCTACAGGACTCGAATCTCCTCCCATCATGTCCGAAGTATTTATTACCCTTAAATAGAAATAATGATTTTCTATGAGGATAAATTCAATGCCAGTTAATAGTCACATTTTAATTATTTTCTTTAACTATCTAATGCTCTGCTACATGCTTTAATTCACAACTAATTGTATAATCAAGCAATTGTACACGCGCCCCATTTGCTACACTACTATTCGTAGATGCATCTATTTCATAAATACTTACTATCCCTTAATTGTTTTCTTCTGGAATGTTTGCAGGAAGTGTCTTTAAAAGTCGTCACATATTCCTACCTTTTTTCTCTTTCGGTAGTACTAGATTTTCTTATAGATGAAGCATGAAAAAGTAATTATTTATTGGATTCTAGATACAAATTTATAAATTCGGAACAATCGAAATTATTAATAAAATTAAAAATTTTATCTATTTTACAGTTGTTCCATCAGCATGCCCTCTACCCCATCTACGACCACTAAGATGGAAGAAATACTAACAACCGCAAAACATACTACTAAAACATTAATTCAGACCACAACAGAGGCCACTGAATCAACAACGGTCACTAAAATGGTTGTACCCAGCACAACTCCACTGAAAATTATACCTTCAACAACTAATCCTCCTATTACATCAAGCACATTAAGAACAATAAAAATGGTAACAACTTTACCTGAGATGTTTACAAAAAAATATACCAACATTTCTGTAACTACAGATTGGGCTATACAAAGAAATGAAATGTTAAAAATACCCATTAATATAGCAATGAATTCTAACTACAACAGAACTGAAACCCCAGTGGAAATTTCAAGTGATGGGTATAAAGATGTGAATATAAGCACTACTATTAATCCAAAAAAGACAACGATTGCCTTCGGAAATATAACATCGACCACATTACCATCTACGACTACTACTATGGCTACAACTCCTTTAATTAAACTCACAGTTAAGGAAACTGTTACGAAGACTGAATCGCCTAAGAAACCAGAAACAACAGCAAAAGCGTCAACCACCAAAACGAAACCTAAAGAAATTTGGATACGGCCCACTCAAAGAGGTGAATCTACATTTATTGAAACTAAAATTAAAACAAATGTTGAACAATCCCATAATAGATACAGGAATACAACTAAACATGAAGAAACATCAGAATTTACAACACCGAGAACTATAATTGTTTCAATCATACCTACATCTGTATCGTACGTTACATTTAAAAAGATCGCGCTTACTACTGCGTCGTATATGTTCCAAAAGAACAATATTTCTTCCGAACCGCACCAGACCGCCAACAATAAAACAGAAAGTGATGTTACGAAAAAATTAACGACGCATCAAATGTCAACTGCTATGCCATTTACCATAAGAATTTTACCTACGCTACTATCGAGGAATATGACCACATCTACGACCGTTTCTCCTCTCCCGCACAAAAATATTACAAAAACTACTATTTCAAAACTAAAAGAGACTTTTTCAAATACAACCAAGTTCACTTCTGCGAGTAAAATAACTAATAGCATGCCGAGCACCGTAACTGCGGCTAACAAGGAACTGAATTCTTCTAACATTTTAACAACTACTTCTTCTCTAACTAACAACCGAACTACTCAAGGATTGAAAACGTACGGAACGACTTCTAGACCCACTAAAACTACCTCATCTAACCGTCAAACTACTTCAGGACGAAGCACTTCGTATGAAACAACCACTACACCTCCTCTATCTACTACAACTCTAAGAAGTAAACCTATGCTCTTTACTACAAACGTTATTAAAAACCGTCATGCCAAAGAACCCAGAAATATTTCAGTTAAGCCAGAAGAAGTAACTCCAAAACTGAAGGATGTCATGATAAAAACGACTAAACTTCTTGCTGTTACGAAATTGCAGAAGACTAATGATACTAAAAAGAATGCAACTAAAGCATCTAACACTAAACCTAACGTTGTAACAACAGCAGGGCCACTAGAGGATGAAACTTTTCATATTTTGACAGAACCGGAGCATATCACTGCCGTGATGAACGACAAGGGACGTGATCATTCATCAGTTGACCTCATATCCGTGATAAGTATCGCAGGAGGAGTGATGATGGCTGTTATTACCGTAGCTGTTATTATAGTCATGGTCGAAAGGTGTAAGAGACCGAGATATGAAGATGTGAGGAAAATAAATGATATTCGGATGCAAGTTATGATCGATAACAATGATGTCCCACCGCCGTATGTTAGAAGTATTTTTCACACGCCATTGCCAGGTAAATATTATTTATAAGACCTTTATTAAGTTCGCTTAAAATAATATGAGAGTCTTTGCTTCGCTTCGTGAAATGTATACTTTAGCAGAAAACCGCGAGCCGCGATAATCAAAGCAAATGCACTGTTCGCTGAAATCTCTAACTTCGTGCGTTATGCTAAAGTTTAATTTATATTAATATTAATTAATTTATTTATGGGACACCCAACACAGACAACACTAGTACATAGATATGACTATATATATATTTATTAATGAGAGTTAAAATTTTGCGTGTCCATTATTATAGGGTTCCACAGGTGCACATTTTTTAAGACAATAATTAATAAAATTTAATCTCATAGCAATACAGAAGATAAAAACATACTCTATAAACTGGAATAGGAGAAGCTAATAATATGTATTTATATTACAAAATGATATTATTTTTCAGTTTGTATGTTGGAGGTAGTTTTCGAAACTACATATTTATCCGAATTGAAATACATTCTATTTATTTATGTATTTATATATTTCTTAGCCACTAGTAGTTTATACATTAATACGTGGAGGAAATTGTGCCCTTATTTTAAAAATTTGTGCATTTAAGAATCTAAGAATTCAAAAAATGTTTGTTATGTATAATTTCATATAAGTTTGTATCGGCCCATTAGCTCAGTTGGTTAGAGCGTCGTGCTAATAACGCGAAGGTCGCGGGTTCGATCCCCTCATGGGCCATTAATTTTTTGTTTGTATTAATTTTTATTTTTTATTTTTTAGATCCTCCAACTTCTGAGAAGTGCCACTATCAACCAATATCAACATTGGACAGAAACTTGAAACAGTTCATGAGGCCTGTCGTTGTGCAAACGATTTCACCAATAATGCTAGAAAATTTCCGAGGTAAATTTAATATATTCTTACAAATATATGTATCACTACTCCGTATATGTATTTTAATTTAATATTTTAATATATTCTTTACTTTATAGGTATTTTGGAATGCCATTACGACCATTTGCCGCAGAGAAATTACGATTGTGGAACATTATCAACCCGATGCTCAGTTACGCCATCTATGGCGTGTACAGAAGAACTACACGGCGAACGAGCACTGTCGGTCACCGATTATACTATAGAAACGATGAAATGCGAAGCCAAACTAGACGTTATAGACAATACCACTTCAGAGCCGTTGTACGCTGAGATTCCTTGCTGGAGACCACCTTCAGAACATGCAATTGAAGTGTTGAATTTGAACGGAGAAGCTGTAACAGAATTATGACCGCAAAATAATAAACACTCACAGTATCTTAGTGTTGAAAAATGTTGATAGATGGCGCTGTTACATTATTTGTGTAGTTTATGAAATTCAATGTATTTGTTAATTTATACCAAAGAAAAATAGTTCGTATTGAGTGGAAGGGCAGTATGATAGTAAAGTAATGCGTTAAAAATAAAGTGATCTTCAGTTATTGGTTTTTTTCTCAAACATCCTTGAATATAATAAATCTAGTATCCAGCTACATACGTCAAGTAGATATATCAGTAAGGTACTCCTAACCATTTTAATATAAACTACTGAAGGTCTGTAGTTTCGACACTGCTATTTATTTATTTTTTTAACACTCAACCAGTTTGTTTTTTTCTATCTAGACTACATAATATCAATAGACTAATGGAATATTTTATAGTAACCTATTTCTTTTATCGCTAGGCACAAATATCATGAAATTAGTATTATGTTACATAATTATCGGCACCCTCTACTGTAATCCATGCACTTTATAACTTATAAAACAAATTTCCACCGGGTAAAACTTGTAAACCGACGTATTTAAGTGCTTCTGTTTAATCTATTTAATTATGTTTGCATGTATTGCAAGTTTCACGGAAACGGACTAGATAAGGAAAGGTCAAGCGTGGGTTTTATAAATTTTATACCCTTTTAGCCACAATAATATTATGTTGATAGTCTGTGTATCTGTCGTGTTCCTACTGATATTACATACAAAATCCATTTTATTTTGTTTAGGTATAAAAAACAGTTAGATTTTGTATCGTTTTTATGACAATAACCGACAAAAGAAGATAAGTAAAATAGTACCT
This sequence comes from Calpodes ethlius, assembly GCA_018251375.1. Classification (NCBI taxonomy): domain Eukaryota; kingdom Metazoa; phylum Arthropoda; class Insecta; order Lepidoptera; family Hesperiidae; genus Calpodes; species Calpodes ethlius. The sequence goes on from DWPA01002332.1 coordinate 11,960, forward strand.
AATGAATCACAAAATATTGGACGTCTATAAATATAATCGCCGACGAGTTGCCGGCCTAGGAGGAAACGAGATCCCGCTTATTACTGACTTTCCAACACTTTAACTGAAATACGGATGTACACACAGTTTCACGTCTCTTTCTTAAAACAAGAGAAAAAAAAAGATATTACTAAGAGAAAAATCTTAACTTCTGAAAACAATATAACATAAAAACTATTGTATTTTAAAAAGTATTTAGTCAGTTTCTTTGTCGGGTTATAACTATTATCAAAACCATTTCAAAATCTAAACAATTAAAAATACGTATTTCGATATATATAAAGATTAAGACTTAGATACAAGGTAACATTGTTATCATCTATAACAATAAGTTCTATAGTATAAAGATATTCTTTAATTATCACTTTGCCAAGACATTTACAACTCTTACAGTAATTAATTATTAAATTACAATATTGAATTACGAAAATAGCTTAAATCGACAAAATGAAGACATTGAGGTAAATATTAAATGTATGTAATGCCTGATGTACTAGCTTAGCACTATTTTAGTTGTGTATTTATAGGCAAAGGAATACGACGAAGAATTCAACAATAGGGTTCATAGGTACCTATGTAATTTACATTGACGGTCTGTAATACATGGTTTAATATTTACTTACTTATTTGCCCTCCAATTTGTAACGTTACTCTCTACCAGACAACCTTCGATTACAAATTCAGAAATTAATCTAGATCGATAGGATGCACAATTTGTAATCAAAAACACTTTCATGTATAAATATATACATAAAAATCGATCGATATCAAAAAGTATATCTAAATAATACGTAAAAAGGAGTATGGCCAAAAATATAGTACAGATTAAACTGGAACATTAAAACCGTGATCTTTATTTGATTCTTGAAGGATTCAAGGATTCAAAAGTATTGCAAGGAAAATGATGTGAAGTAAAGAGTTTCATATTTCTACGACATATATTGTGGACTTCCCTTTCATTTTGTTTATTTTATGGACTTTGCAATAAAAATATTAATTTAAAGAAATTATAGTAATTATTTAGGTTATTTACACTTATACAAGTGGCGGTCGTTTGTCCATAGAGGTAGCAATACATCCGTAACCAACTTCAAGTGGGATAAATTACTATTCACTACTAACTGGATGATACCTACTACTACTTAATAACAGAAATAACCTCCATTAAGAATCCTAACTCTCTTACTAACAAATAACAACAAAGTGATAAGTTACTAATTTCTAATACTAAAAAAATAATTAACTAGCTGCAGTCCCTTCTACAGTCCTATTTGAAGGTTATCGCAGGTGCCCATGGTGGCAAAGATGGTGACACTGTGAATTCGTTTGTTATCCATCCAATAAAAGTACCAACATTATACCTACTGTTTTGTGGGTTTAATTATGAAAAAATGCTAAATAAAATAACTTTAACTACCTAACTACACTCAATTTGTTATGAGTATAAATTATTTGTACATGTTACAAATAATAATATCGGAATAATTAATGCAAAATAAGATTGCATTATCTCATCGTTTCCGACGAATGATGACATTGACTTGGCCAGAATTAGGGTTCTGTAAGTAACAGGAAAATTGTATAAGGTTGAAAAAGTTCTTAGTGAAGATATGATTACAATATGCTATACCTATTTAATCTTTTTTTTTATCTATGTTGCTTGAATTATATGCATCCATTTTTAATAACAATTTTGCACGCGTATTACCAGGAATAGAAGTTTTGTGAAAAGTATATTAAAATGTCTTATGTGAACTTTACCTGCAAAATAAACATATAGATTGATAGATCGATCGATTCAATGACTAATGGTACCACCGACTACGTATACTCATAATGTAGTTATTATTGAAAGAAAGAAAGAGAAAAATATTTCAAAAAGAAACGTGTGACGTATATAAAGAAATTAATAATAAAAGTTTAAGTAAGTTTTTTTTTCTTCGAAATTAAGCTAAATCGTGCAAGGTACATCGAAAGGAAAGATCCGATCTCTCTTTCATAAATCAGGGTTTACTACAAACTTTATCTTACACAGAATAAATTGGTAGTTTTTAATATAATACTCAGCAAATGTCAAAATATCACGCACATCGAAATAATAGGTTGGTATTACTTTACTTACTTTCCGAGGTAGATATAATAGTAGTTAGTTAACTGTCAGTTGCATAAACCTGTTCATTAAAGCGTCTTTAGAGAACGGAGGAATTAGCGCTAACAAAACATTAATTTAATAACGTTGTACTGATCAACTTTAAACGATTCTTGTGCAGATTTAAAGGCTAGTTCAACACTTAATTGGATAATTTCCTAAAATTCGTATAAAATATTTGGATTTTTAGAAAAAATAAGTGGTGCCATCTGTTATTTTTAAAGCAACGAAAACAATTTAAGTATTTGATTTTGTAGAGAACCCCAGCTTGGTATCTCAGATACTTTTTTAAAGACAAGAAAAAGGCAATAATAAATTAAAACTTTAAATAAGTTTATAGGTAATAAAAATGCACGCTTTCATTGTCCAAGTACTTAGTGACAAAGTTATTCACCTTTGAGGAGTTCCCTCATCAAGAGCTAACCCTGATTGTAGTATTAGGCCATACTTGTCATAACATTTTATGACAAGTCATTGTTCAGGAGTTCTCGAGTCTGGAGACAACCCTAAGCTTAGTATCAGATCATACTTAATATTAAGCTGCATTATAGTGTCCAATTTCAACTTAATAGGATAAAGAAAGTCATTCTTATCCAGCTTACAACATTGAACCCGACCAAACATACTAACAAACATTGCAAGTAAAATAAAAGCTTCTAAAACCCAAATATACAATATACGGATCCCGTAATAATAAATCTATTCAATCAAAACAAAGTCAGTCATCACAAACTATATGTAGTGGATTCAGTGTCACTCCGAGTGTGTTAGTGGGTGCCGGCGTAAATATAGAACTTAGGTAAGTTCAGATTATGTCATCCGATTCATCATCAGTGCGATATAGGTACTTGAATCTTTGATCAAGCATTATATAAGTACGACTTACTTAAGTGAGTTTTTAGTTGTGATATTCTGTAACGAAACCCGTTTATAATTAAGTAAGATATTACTGTTCATTAATTAGAATAAAGAAAATAGTTTATTAAATTTATGAAAAATAGATTATATTTCCAAAATGAAATCAATTCAAAACGAAATATGCATTCGTGTCAATTTTTTTTTTTTTTTTTTGTTTTTTCAAGTTTATTCCTGGCTTGCATAGCTTGAATTTAAATAATCTTATTATCTATAAATAATCTATATAATTATTAATACGTGACGTAACATCATTGTAACGCCTTGTTAAATATAATACACCCAGGTGCATTTAAGTATTAAGTTAGTATACATAAAGTTTACAAAGAAAAAAGTTTAAAAACGAAATTTTATGTAGGTACCTGTAGTATGTGTTATAAATACAATAATATAAGTAAGAATATTTAAAATATAGTACTAAAAAGTGCCAATGCAAAGTTTATCTTTGACAAAATGTATTACTCGATGTATTGTCAGATTAAAGTACAAATCATGTCACTATTTCAAATCGAACGATCGTAGTTACCAAACGTTTGAAAAACGTAGTTTTATTGCAAATATATATCATATTTATATATTCATTCAAATTTATTTAAAAAGTAAATTGAAGATTTTTACTTAATTTTTTTAAGAACTTTAATAAATTTAAAAATAATTATTACAAATATATTTCTACCTATATGTATATCTCTTACTTTTTCAGGGTTTTCACGATGTATTTGGTGGTATGGCTAAGCGTCTTGATAGGATGTGCCCTCGCGGATAGAAATGATGGGCAATTCGTGAAGTCAGTTAAGGGAGGAGGGGGTGGATGGCAATATAATCCATCTGTTAACTATGATCGGTGAGTACGGATGAATTAATCAATAGGGATGTCTTTTAACTCGAAGAAAACTTTGCTATAGTTAATAAAATTCTATTCACATTTCCGG
>DWPA01002333.1:0-15983 GCA_018251375.1 Calpodes ethlius
ATAATATTATTATAGAAAATATAATGCAGTTAACTCATCCGACGCCATTATAAATGTCAATATCCAATTTGTATATTTTTTTACGATAACGTAAATGAATGACGTATTAAATCATTTATTGAAATCACATTTTCGTAAACCGCAGCAAAATATTTGAAATTGTTTACATGGATGTCCCCAATAATTAAATATTCTTTAACATCGTTGTTCCATTAATTTGTCTGCAATTTGTAAAGAATTTATTAAAGCTAATTTTTTTCATTTAATTTTGTTTTTAGTTCCTCTATACAATCGAGCCAATTCGAGTTCAACAATAATTCAACCTATTAGAAAATTATCACTCAAATGTACGGAAGACAAACAGGTTTATTAAAAAAAAATCCTTTAAGCTTTTAAGTAGTTCCTTGAGGTTTTACTGTACTTTTGAAACAGAACTGTGCCATTAAGCAGGAGAAACAGTGAAGAATGTCAGAAGATCTTTCAAAATCACGTTAGAACTAAAATTGAAACTGGTTGTATCCGGTTCTAAGCATCCTTGTGTTTCGTATGCTCGTCTATCCTTATCTATGAGCTGTGCTTTCACACGTCCCTTTTATTCCATCGAGTCAGTATTTTATTCCCCTTTGAATAAAAAAGTTTTTGGCACCACAGCGGCGGCCTGGTGGCTTGTCAAAGGGTAAAGCGTGCCTTTGGCTACATGATATTGGCTAAACAAACCGCGTCAATCCCACAAAGATACTGTGTTCGCGGCAGTATTGAACAGCATACACCAAAGCCTCACTTACTAATAAGAATAGAACTACAATTGATATAAAAGACCCAACGGACTGGGTTAATGACTCCCTAATCTTTTGCGCTATAAACCTAAATATTTAATAATTATTTCTCAAACATATCCATATTAGTCATCTACTAAGGTTCTTAACAAGCACCTTATATTATGTTTTCTGAATATTCGCTGTTATTTCCCTGTATTATACTAATAATACCAAATACTAAGTAACGATGTCGAACAGCCGGAAGCAAATTTCGAATCATAATATGAGATCAATGCTAAATGTAAGGAAGAGATACATGTATTATTTAATATTATCGGCAGAAACTATCTGAACGCAGTCATTCCGAAATTTTGAAGAATGCGAGCATGGTTTACTGGGAAAAAAATAAAAAGATCATTCATATGCTCAACCTATCCCAGCTGTGATTCAGCGCACAGGGGCATGGAGAAACACGAAGAAGACAAGCAAAACCAAACCAAATTAATCAGTTACATAGACATTTGCCCTAACCGACAACCCTTAATGACCATCACCCTTTAATTATCACGTTCGCTAACGAAGGAAATCTCATCCACATCTATAATATTCACGTCAATCCTCCACGCTCCGATTCTCACGATCTTGTTTTCACGCCCATGCAAAATATAGTATGAATCAATGGTTTTCTTGAAGTACATGGGATTCTTAAAAATGAGACAAAAAGAGTTCCCCTCCACAGCTGACGTTGAGCTATTAAGTATTCTCATGTCCTCAAATAACTGGAACCTGATATAGAACCCGAAAATCGTCATCATCACCATCATCAACTAGGTCGTAGGTAAAACAGTTACGTAACACTTGTGTAACAGGAAACCATTTGGCGGTTTTTGCTTTGTTTACCTCAAACATTGTGGAAGCAGAGCACGTAGCAGCGATGAGCTATGAGTATAATTAATATTCTGTGTCTAACGAGTGTTCATGCATTTCTGATCAAAGAAATATTATTGCGGTAATTATTGTTGATGATGGTCAGACGTAACTTATTCATCGGGATTGCTAGGCACTAGGCCATTCGTATGTAATGAAATCAATGAGTTGGGAGTTCTAGTTTTTCGAATATAACTAATAACTCTACGACCTAGATGCTGTTAAAAGTTCCACGATGGCCGATAATTGTAATTATTTTTGAGGATCATATACAAATAAAAAAAATCGCCTTAAATTTAAGAATCGGGTCCTACGGCTTAAAGTTCAGTCTTTTTACCATTTTAGTCACTTATCCAATCCCAAACCGCCCACGAAACTGCTTAACTTAATTTAGTAATCGACTTTACGATCAACAAAAACCTTCAAAATCCAAAAGTATTGAGATTTCAGAGATCTGTTCCTTGAGTCAATATCAATTTTCCTTGCTCATGGTATATTTAGCTGAACGACTGAGGTATCGTCTCCTATTGGAGGTAACCACATTGTCTCTGTGGAATTAACCTTTAAATATTTTAAAGTATAGTAGCGGCAAAACCATTTCAAGTATAGATTTAACGGGTTTTCATGAGCCAGCAATGCATTGGGAATGACTACTTACATTTAGGTATCCTATTTGAATTGCCTATTTTATAAAAGCATGCGATAATGTCACAGAGCGAAGTCCCAGCGTACCTCAAAGTGTATTGCGATTCAATGCACAGGTCTAACTCCGCAGTAGATTCCAGTCACGCCAATGTCACCCTCGTACGCGAGCGCATTTCGCATTCCCCACTCACTGTCATTTCGCCAGACTTTTGACATAACAAGGTTCAATGGAAGCGAATGACATTAAATCTCGCCGTGAACTGGTATCCAATCTGGCCGTAACCTTTGTACTGGTAAATACTATGTCCGTCTGACTTCATCCATTTTTGGAGCTTAAATAAACTTTATGTACTGTACGTGAATGTAATCATTTCTTTTAATTGATGTAGGTTCAGTTTGGCTTAGTCAGAATATTATTTTACAAAAATTACAATATTTTATATTAAATATTATTATATATATAAAATAGTATATATTTTTTTAATTATTGATCACGATAGGTTTAAATTTTCATGATAGATTTTTTACTTATATTATCGATGATACTAATATTTTTAAATACATACGGGTCACGTTTCATATTTTGTTATATCGATATTTTAACAAGGATTGTGGCTACTGGAACATAATCATAATTTTTATAAAGCCGATTTCTGTAATGTATACATCGATTACTGTATATAATAATTAATTTAAGAACAGCCACAACATTTTTGTATTCAAGCAAAGACATATAAATAAGTAAGTATATCGACGCTGGAAAACAAACATGTTGTAACCCTGTAGATATACGTTACTAGATGTTACCCCCGTCTCCGCCCGCGTGTGTGAAAATAATAGCAATAAAAAGGTTGTATTTTTTTCCATCTATGGTTACGAGGCAACGCTTTTGTAAAACACTTCCTTGATTTAGCTAAAATATAATGGAAAAAATAGTAATGGATCTTTCCACAAAACTGCGATGTTCTCTTGCGGTAAAACTAGCCTATCGTACTCGTCGTCATCTGAACTATCTCCAAATCAAAAATCATAGCATAGCGACGCGCCGTTACACAGTGAAAGAAGTATAACCAAACTTACACATTATCCCATTTAGATATTAGTATAGATATATGTTACAAATATACTCGATACTCGATATCTTAAAGCATAAATGGTTATGGAAACTGGCCGATAGTCCAATGCAAACAGTGGCCAACCCAAAGGAAGGCTGCAACTATACAATCCTCTGTGTCGTGCCTCTCACTGCGTCGACTATCCCCAGACCTCAATCCACAAAGTATCAAAGCCCAACTGTATCACTTTACCTTTTGTTCAGTATAAACCAAACTTTAACCTAAGCATAGGATATGGTTGAATTGTATTGTAAATATGTATAGCCTTGGAAAAATGTTTGCTGACTAAATTAAAGCTTAAGCCGTTATTATTATTAGAGCATAAATTCTTGATGTAACATATTTTTATTTATTAAACGAAGTTGCCATTCTCTAAAAAAAGTGAAATATATGTAGGGATTTATAAATTAAACAAAATCTATATTTTATTGCAACCATAATTATCAATTAGTACTTGGAGTGGACTTAAAACCTGATGGCATTCTACCCTAGTTAACCTGGTCAAGTTTTCTGCTACAGCAGATGTCCGCTTTAAACTCGATATTAGATAAGTATGTTTCAGGACTAAACATGCATTTTTTATTAATATTAAAATATATGAATTTTTAAGTATATTATTTTGAAACTGTAACTAAATGTATAGATATTTTACAAGTATGTTTGGATCACTCTCACTCTCACATATTGTGAATGTAGAACCGCTCGATTTTATTGACAGAGACAAATTTGAACCTAATGTCCGGTATGAAATGCAAGTAGCATATTAAAAATATTTTATATTTTTTTATCCTATTTCTACTCAAATACTGTTATTTTTACTTTAAGCTACGTTCTAATTGGTTTCTAGCTGATAGCAAAGTTAGTTAAATACGAATGACTTAACATAAGTATAGTCAACAGATTAAGAAGAAGTATTAATAACTCCAAACATTTGTAATAAATAAAATTTTCTTAATATATCATCCAATTCAGTCAGTAACCGAGCTGTGTACCCACCATTTGTTCCGCACATAAATCACATCGGGAATTTCACTGTCGTCTGTATTTCGTAAACAAGATTGACCTGTAATCTGCTGAAAGCGCTTTTGTTGTGTCATTCGATATTGCAGTATTCGACAACAAAGCAACTTGGGATTAAATTCGTCGGAACTTTGTCGTGTGTTTATGACAATGTTTTGACGTTTATTGCCAAGTTCCTTGCGCTTTATCTCAGACGTATTGTTCGTTTCAGTGTTCGACGCAACCGCCAAGCCTCCGTCGGGCATACTGAGTGGTAACGCGAACCAGTATGGAGACTTTGACGAATGCTTGGGAATCGATGGCTCTGTAAGAGGAAAGTATTGTTTGGCGTCTCTTCAAGTGAACCTCGGCGATATGGGATATGAAGATTTGGACTACATGGTGCACAGTGGACATTACATTAGAAGCAATCTTACTGACGTGAGTATCTTTTTTATTTCTTTTGCAATTTACTCTTGACTGCTTAATATAAGAAACAGATGACTTCAAAGAAGTCTTTAAAAATAAATGCTGAACTACTAAAAATATCAAGGATATCAAATGTTTAGAAAGACAATGAATATAGTAATGCGTTAATTACGTAGCACGTGGGGGCAATAGTTACCGCTAACACTAGCGCAGGTGTGGAAGGGACATTATAGAATTATTAATAATGTTTTAAACGACAAGAAACCACCATAGTATTTTCTACAATCGGCAATGCTCTTGAGGTAACTAGGAACTATACTTTTGTAGTTTACTCACTCACAGTATAGTAGTACACGTTTAGTTTATAAAAGATCCAACATCAGCTACATTTATTTATATTATAATGTGGCTAAAAGAGAACTTTTTCGCGAAATATAAATTTTGTTGGCAATGGAACGTATTTTAGTGACTTAGCATGCGCGCAATATAATTTTGAATATATATTTGATGATTACCATTGCCAGATGGACCGCTAGCTTCAAAACATAAGTTAGCCTTAATCCGGAGATCCAATCCAACTTAATTTTACTGATACACAATCTCTGTCTGCGTGAAGCTGTCAAAGCCACCAGGACCAACAGTATTAGTTTATTTGATAAATTACACAATCCGTCCTCCCAACGCTACGTCTATGGCACGGTAGGTGAAGGGAATTTACCTGGGAATATTTATATGGTGCTGTACCTTTGAAAGAAAATCCGAATATTGCATTGATTCAGAAATTATAATGACGGGAATTTCACATAAATACAAATGTATGATTAGTCCCTCATTACACACGTAAGGTTTTCTGCTTCACGGATGATATGCATATATACATTGAATCTTTCCATAAAACCGAGACATACAATAACATAACATGAAATAAAGATATATTACAAGTAACCGTTAAAAGGAACAGGACAGAAAATTTACAATTCCTACAGACACACTTACTGACGCCAATCGCCTAAAAAGGTCATCTCTCGAAGATTTTTAGTGTTACAGAAATTTCCGCCTCAACTAGAATTTGAACCTGATATTCTTTACTAAGCAGGCGAGTTCACAGGGTTGTCACAGCATTCTTGGTTGATAAAAGTGACCAGATCACGCACAGACCTCAGGAATCAATCATAATAATTGGCGCATCGATAACGATTACGCCTCGAAACATTTCGAGTTCACCATTGCATTCTGTGTCGCAACAGTGATGCAAGCGGCCAGTGTCATGTGCGAGACACCCAACCCAGGTCAGAAAATCGCCCCTGACCTATGTTAAATATTACTGCACTTAAAACATTGTTGATTGTAACTACAATTACATTCCGATTTTATGCACGGACTCCTTTTGATGTATCGTATAGAGTCAAGCATTTTTGAGCTCAGCTGTTATCTGGTTGCAATGTATATCAAGAAATTGTTATTTTGTAATGAAAATACTCTAGTATCTACCGTTTTTCTAATTAGAAAATGAGAAATAACCGGTTCTTGTCGATCCTCCGTGATTTACCCAGTACTAGAGGTGCGATCGATGTCTGGATAGGTGGGTGGCAAAAATATCTTAAACCCTTCGTATTAAGTTATTATTAGTCTACTTTGCAACAATACCTCCCTCCCACAAAGGAAAACATGCACTACAATAAATTAAAGTATATACATACCACCACCAACACGTGTTTCGCTCCGAACCGGAGCATCATCAGAATAAGTTGACTCTAACATGGTTTATCGCAAAGTTATAAAATAACTTAAAAACAATGGATTTCCGAAAAGAAACGTCTGATACTATTAACTATATTTTAATCCTGACTGCAAATAAAGCGGTATATAAGCAAGCGTTGAGTCGTTAAGCCATGTCGAAAGCCTTTTTTGGTCTATAAACGTCCAAACCTTGGATTGGTCACAGACCACTCGACCTGGACGTCGACGTCGATGACATGAAGACTACATTGGACCAGCTTGGTGAATATACATTAGAGCTATCGTTATCAGGAGACTCATGTCCTATAGAAGACCATTAAAAGTTAACTGGACAACATCGTCCAACCCAAGCCGTTTGAGCTAGATAGCTGAAGTTTTGTTTGTACAAACGGTTAAAGGACACCTTTGTAGGTATCCTTTAAAACGCAGACAAGTGTTTACGCCTGTTTACATGATATTGCCCCGGGGCAGGGAATAAACAGGGTTTATATTTTCATTTAGAAAATCTAAATGGCCTTATTTCTGTTAAAATAATGAAAACACCTCTAAGTTTTAAAACAGTACATTATCACCCCCTGGTAACTCTGCTTGCAGAATGAAGGTTCCCGGTTATCAACGATTGCTATTCATTATTTGACCGACGCGCGTGCGTTTTAACGTAAATTATCGTAAGATAATTAATAATCGTTAAGCCAAATCGAAATCGTAAAGGCCGCGTAAAGCTTTTCGCTTGGCCATTTAACGTATGATGCAGCGCGTACCCTTTAGATTACCTAATTACCAAGAAATGCTAGTGGCCACACTCATAATGACAATTATTATAAGTTACTCGTAGAATTTTCAATTATTCCATATGATGACATTGATGAAGAAAGTCTTATATCTCTGACATATTCTTATAATGCCAAGTCTGTAATTATTTTTAGTAAGTAATTACTTGAGTTAAATTAATTACTACTATTAAATAGCTAAGAATTTATACTAAGTAACAATTGTTAAAATTTGAAATATTCTCCTAATTGATTTAATTATTTAAATCTCCTAATTATTTCAACAGAAATAAGGCCATTTAGATTTTGCCCCGTAGCCTAGTTGTGACCCTACCTGTGTGTGTTATGGGTGTCAGTGACGTGTTATTTGTGTTGTCCATGCCACCTGCGACACAGGGAATCCTACTGCGGGGGTATGAGTGTGTTAGCTTTTAGCGTTTATTCACACACACTACTTTGCAGCAATCCGGAATTAAAATCAAGGTATATACTTTAAGACTTGCGTGAAACCTACCTTCCACCCGCAACGGAAAACATGTAGTACAATAAATTAAAGTATATACCAACATACATACCACGCATTTTATAGATAAAACGAAATATAATTTTTAGGAACTAATTGTGATATTATTTTCAAAAACAGGAGGCAAACATCTTAGCGTTGACGTTTTAATAATTAAAATAACAGATTTCAATTTTTTTTTTTCAAACAATAACTGCTAAATATCTAGTTATGGTTATAATGTTTAAGTGTAATAATATTTGAGAAGATTTCTCAAAACTACATTTTAACAAAAATATAACCAATCTAAAAGAGTTTTTAGAAAAAAAACAGATCATTTTCTACACTTTGAAATTACAAACACAAAAAATACAACCGAATTGAAAAACCTTTTTGGAATCCTTTAAAAAATAATAAGCGAATTTCTTTCCTTTGTACGTTTATCACATTTCCTGTGCAGCGTTTCTCAGATAGCGTTTCGGAAACATCTCTGTAGTTTAATCTAGTTTAGAAAGACCCCCGCATGTTATCTAGCGCGCTCGAGACAATTAGTTCTCAGATGAATTGTCTAGATAGCTACAATGAATGTATTATGCGACGAGAATGCACCCACGTGTTTGACAATCACAGTATTTGTAAGACAGTTGTAACGCTCAGTTGCCTGCCATGGCTTTACTGTCTTAGTTACTTAACTAGTTGTAGTAACATACTTTAAATATTAACACTACTTTAAATACAACCCATAACTGTCCCACTGCTGGGCTCGGATCTCCTCACACAATGTGAGACTCCACACATCTTCGAGAACATTATGGTGAACTGTCAAGTGTGCGGATTTCCTCACGATGTTTTCCATCACCGAAGAAAGTAATAATTTACTTGTAACATGCACATAAGTTTTTTGTAGATAAAGGTGCGTGCAGGATTCAAATTGCTTTATAAATATTATTATTATTTATTGATTATGTTTATTTCAATGTACAACTGTTTGTTAATCTTTTAAGTAAATATTTATATGAACGAAAACTTTATTCCTATTTTAAACATTTTACATGCAAATGTAATATTTAATTTACGATTACGTCACACACACGAACACATTCACACACACTCGTGTGTAGCAATTAATAAAAAAAACATTCGTAAACAATGAACAAAGTTAAAAAAAAGAATTCTTTATTCAAAATTTCGTTTATTCCGTACAAATACTGAATTTTCCGTTGAAAAAGTCGGAAGTTTTGCTACAGAATGTCGGAAATATAATTGAGTTTCACGGTTCGGTAGCTAATTATTGGGGAGTTGTTGTTATGACGTTGTGCGCTTGATTGTTGAATTTAAAACGTTGTCGGATTGAAAAATAAAATACACGACCTTCCTTATACCGAAAGTAATTAAATGATTAATGTTATGCATCAGATAATTCAGATGTCTGCATATTAAATACTGTTTGTACATACATAATATTTTGGTCAAGTCAGGGAAGTGACATTCAAATTAAATTATTTAATAATTTATTAATCTATACTAACATTATAAATGTGAAAGTGTGTCAGTTTGTTTGTCCTTCTTTCACGGGACAACGGCGCATCATTATATTATGATTTTGGGTATGGAGATAGTTGTGAAGACGACAAGTAGTATAGGCTACTTTTTATGCAAAAGCTATCAAATTTTTGTGGATAAATCCATGATGTTTTAATTATGTTTAATAACAAAGCGTTCTCTGGCAGCCAATGATAGAAAGGAGTGGATTACCTTTTTATTACTGTTCTTTTCTCAACATCTACTAACCAAGTAAAAAGTAACGAATTACAAAACGAGCGGTAACCGCAGTAAGGTACAGCAGTCGACACGTAATTAACGTAATTCAAACAATACTAATGATGAGAGGTTGTAGTGGATATAATTCACTAAACGTGGGAATAGTTGTTTTAACGATGAGAAAATAGGACGTGAAATCTTTTTGTGACATCTTTGAAGCATATGACCTCACTGAGTATTTAAAAGTGACAGCCCTGAAGTACCGTTGGTACGGAACGCGGTTCCGTGATCGATATCATTTATGGAAATTCTAACTTAAGTGTTTGTTGTTAGGGTTCAAAATATTTTTTATAATATTTTTTACAGCTTTTATTACATTTTATTTATTGTTTTGTGTCAGTGATCAGAAAAATTTTTTTTTTCTCTCTCGGCGTGCTTTTATGTTTCAATTGATCTGAAGTATCTTGTGCCTTAAATATTCTATAATGAGATCATTTGACTGCAACAGCAATGAGCTTAGTATTTCTCAAATGAATTCATAAATTGAAAAGTGAACGAAAGACATTAAACCTAAAATATCCCCAACACATGGAGAACATGAAAAAAGTCACCAAAAATTTTTCCCACTGTTCGTATAGGGGAAGTACCGTGAACTGTTTTTTTACATTTTATTTCAACCTACGTGACGAAACTAGAAAGTTTTTGTAATGACGGAACCCTAAAATCTGTACAATTGCAATCTAATCGAATCTATCTATATAAATAGTTATTTACTATCAGTAATCGGTAGTATCGCCATTACCATAATCCATGCCACGACTGATAAACATATAATACTTATCGTACTTGTAAGTTATCGATAAACTGTGTACCCACATTCCGTGTCGATATCGATATCGAGTATCGTAAAAGTAAATAGCAAAGATACATTCATAGCTCCACGCTAGGATTCCCTGTGTCTTAGGTGCCATGGATAATATACATAAAAATAACACCCAGACTAAAAACAGAAATTTAAAGTCTTTTAAAATTCTGTCTTGCTGGGGAATCTACACCAGGATCCTTTGAATATATTTATTTATCCTATACTATCCTAATGCTGGGTTAACACGGTGACAACGCAGTCCGTTATTTTGCCGTATACGGTTTACCTCAATTGCAATGACAACAAAAAGTGTATGAAAACGCACAAACTTTTCGCACGACGTGCATCGTCCATCGTCGATCGAACGTCAAACTAAGTCCAGAGAGTAAGCCATAATGGTTGAAAATTTCCAACATTTAGGTTGGCCAGTAAATATTAGTCTTCATACCTATGCCCTCTTCCCTAAGATTTGTCTGAAATGCGCTATTGCAGACATAAGACCACCTATTTCTTTGTTAATTTTTTACTGTTTTATGTACTTTCTTAGTGTCTACAATAAAACATTGTATTGCACTGTAGTGTCTTGAAGCAACGTGTGAATGCTCCAGGTCTCCTCAATTACGAGGATAGACCCGTGCCCGTAGTGGTCAATTATTGGATTCAACCCAAGTGCAAATAACAGAGTTACGGCTCTCCAGCAATGTCCAATCAAACTCATGGTCTTTGATCTTACGATACTGCTGAAACTATTTCTGTAATTAAACACTGACGGAGCCAATAACGATAGTTTAATCCGCTTCTGTATCAAACGAACTTTATGACGTTGGCTTAGCTGGCAGCGAAATGGCTGAAGTGTAAAGTTTTAGTTTTAGGATTTATGTTAGGATGTTGGTTAGGTTGTCTATACTAGCAATTTTAATTTGAAAAGTTTGATTGTTTATTTCGACGCGTTAAATCTGGAACTATTAATCGGATTAAAAAATATTTTTGTATATGATCAATACATTAATTTGGAAGACTTTAAGCTGTCTATAATTACGCTTAAGTTCTTGGTTTTTAAATATTGATATTTGTAAAGTAAGTCGGATGAAAAAGCGGTGTCGTAATGCTTCCTGCTGTACCGTAACTACAAAAATATTGGTTTTTAATAGATCTTAAAAAAGTCTGCGAGCCTATATTTATCTATTCGGTTGTAAATAAGGAAGAGCGGGAAATTTAATACGATGAAAATGAGTAAATTAAACGCAAAAATATTCACGGGAATGAACTAGTCGTATATTAGGTAACTTATTTATTCGGGTTCAATTTAATATGTCAGTTACTATCGGAGTTGTAAAAGCTTTCAGAACTAATCTCGTTGAAACATTATTTGCCACGGTACGTTTAGTTTTAGAGAACTACTAAGTAGTGTTAGTAACCGCTTTATTAACATCAGTTACCGTAGCTTTGAACCTTGGTCTCTGACGTAATAGATGCAGGTTTTCCCACTATGGACCCATTAACATTTGGGTTAATCGTTATTTTACTGGATCGTAATTTAATACGATTCGTTTATTTTTTCAGTATTAATTCACACAATCATGACTCGTTATAAGTAACGAGCATGTCATAACAATACGATTCCGCATTTATGATCTACCACATGTTACATAACATGGTAAAAAGATCTATTCGTCTTTAACGAATCGTTATTTTTACTGTGGCAGCATACGATTACGTCACGTCCCATGAATATATACAAGTTCCGAGTAAGTCAGTCAGTGCTCGGCCGCGACCCAGGTATGACGCCTAGCCTGGTGGGAGATCCTCTTTGCTAATTCAAGCTGATACATTGTGATTGATAAACTGTGTGATTATTGTAAACAATTTTCAGACATTTAATGACACGTTTTGAAAAAAATAATATGTTTGTAGCATAGCATAGCATGTTTGTAGCAACTTTGGTACTTGTGTGAGAACATTACTTTTAAAGTACAAAAGCCTCATATTAGCTACGAGCAACATGAATATGACAGACTAATCCAAAAGCATTCCAATTTCGTATTCGTGTGAAATAAATAAGAAACAAAAGCAATCGGAAAAGGTATAAGTTTTCGGACGGTCGTTTAGTGTGGAAACTTGAGATACTCAAACTTGGAAATTGGAACAAAGACGACATGGGATCGAAAGAACAGGCTAATAATTTGTTTTATGTTGATATTTACTTTTATGTGGAAATTGTTTTAGGGAATTATCACTTTTTGAAGGAATTCTTTCATCGCTCTCCTTTTTTTATTGCCAACGCATCATTGAAGCATCTGGTGCAATGTCTCTTCGTTGTGGTACTCAATTTTTGTAGATAATTTTTAAGACAAATATTCTAGAGACATTGATGTGAATTTGTGGACAAATAAATACGTACTTTTACGCAACCTCATGTACCAAACTACACGCCGATTCACAGCTTCGCTGCGCATCTTCGTATCGCCTATCTTCACACATATCGTGTGGATTATCAATTCTACAGCCATGAGCAACAATATTTATTAAGTTGCTATTCGTGTAGAACTTAAAACTAAGGCAAAACTACATCGCTACTCATTCATGATCATTACAACCCATAACTGTAAACAGTTAAGCAGTGAAATGCTGGGATCGGATTTCCTTTAACAATGTGAGGAGTACAGGCTATAATCCACACACACCCTTAAAACCATTATGGAGAACGCTTAGCGGTGCAGATTTCCTCACGATGATATACTTTATCGAAGCAAGTGACAATTCAATTGTAATGAACACACAAATTAACAGAAAGTTAGAACTGGATTCGAACTGAGGAATTCACGTTCAGGAGTCCTTTGGTCGAACCACTTTGTGATCACTATTAACTATTAGGTTAAGCTGGAGGCTGAGCATTAGCTCATAATAAGTAATACAAATGTATTAACATTATTTATATGTATGTATTGCCAGCCCTATTTTGTTATAGCTTCATTGAATAGAGGTACCAGGACACATTCGAGAAAGTATTACTTTCAGCGCGCTATGAAAAGAGCTTTCCTCGATTTTTCTTTACGTGATCGAACTCCAAATGAAGTCCATAGACGAATAGGGATTACTGACAAATCTCACATAGCTGGCTAAAGTTGCAATGGGTTGGCCACATCATTGAAAATATCGATAACTATCGGATAAGAAAGAGTCAAATGGAATCTACGTTTTGGCATTTTGGCACCAGCTTACTGAGAAGATTACCATACCGGACCACCCCTAAGAGGATCCTGGATTCGATTGCCAAAGACACAGAAATTTAAATGAGTTTTAATTTCTGTTTTAACCTGAGTTGATATCAGGTGTAAAGTAGTAAAAACTGAAAGTGGTTCGCCAGATCCATGTATGGTTCGCCCAGGGAGATACAACCGCCGCATACATTTCTGCCGTGTTATGATTGTCGTGTAAGCAATGTTGTGCCAGTCTGAAGAATGGTCCAAGCGGCTGTAGGGCGACCATTTGCCGTAGATAGTTTTCGGCAAATGACTTAACTTTTTGCTATACGTTATAAACGTGATGCGAATTTGCAGAACTCTTACAACTAAACCGATTAATCAAAGTTACTTATTGGTTTAAGTTTGCGTCTCATAAAGTACTTGACGGAGTACAGGATTCTTCGAACTATTGTGAGGCTCCGCAATGCGTTGAGAAGTTCTTAAGCCTATTGATTTAGCAATATTGACTTTGTTAGGTTTATTTAAACTGGAAATGACAAACGTATGTTGCGTTTCAATCAACGATGAAGAATCAGCAGATTCAACTATAACTATGATCATTAGTAAAGTATTACTCTCGCATTCACAAATAATACTATGAGGTCTCACAGTGATATGGAAACAAAGGATCGTATTTTTGTATTTCTTTCTATTTCACAGTGAGACTTCATAGTATTGTTTGTGAATACGGTAGTTAGTTGATGATATTGATGAATGGTGATGATAGAAATGATTCAGATGAAAATCCTACCAACCTAACCATGTTGATTGGTACCGTAATACCAACCAATACTTATATGGTACAAATTTGTAAATGCATCCGTTCAATCCAGCGGTGTCGATGTCAGAGCTTACACAGGACTCTTTGTTTCAGTGAAAGCGCAGCTAATAGCCCATTGTTTGTCACTACTTTCTATTTGATCCGGACCCGTTCGTCTGTTTGACGGTCCGACCTTATCGCTATTGCATTGGCTGATATCGCGCCAGCTCTGATGAAAGGTCACTTGCTTGTCCCCATACAAATGAGACTCGTTCAAAGATTTGCTCCAGTAAGTCAATAGTAGTAGATATTTTGGTCTTAGTAGTTGTTGGAGATATAATCAATTCTTAATCAAGTATCATCGAAATTGTTCAGTGGTTTTTCCATCCAAGAATGTTATCATATGACTTTGATCTTTATTGCTAACGAAGTTTATTTTACAATTTTATCAAAAATTTATAAAGTCCTTTATATTTCCTTCAAAATATTCAGAAAATAGTTTTATATATTTTTAAGGAATATACTTCCAGACTAATATTTTTATTATATTCTAATCCCCCATAAGCAACTAAATATCGTACCTATTCATGCGATTTTGATATGTTTCGAAAATATGTATTTGTAGTGGTCATATTTAAAAACTTTGAATAACTTATAAGATATAAACGCTAGGTTGCGTCGTGAAAGCAGGACATCAAACACAATGTCCCGTTTATTGAGTACGAAGTATGGATACTGTAACAGGTTCGCGAATTAAAAACCTTCTATCTAATTTCCAACTACCCACGCAATGTAATAAGACTACAACAAATGAAAAGACAGACGAGCAACGTTGTCTTTATTCACTATCTTTGTTCTCAGAAAACTAAATAACAATTCTTTCTCAAGACTATCTGTGAACAAAGAAATAAAGTCGCTCCTTATTACAGTGTTATATGAATTTAACATACAGTTAAAGTCCCGAGAGCTGAACGAGAACTTCTTAATTTAATTCCATGCCAAGATTTGCGTTTAAGTGGCATACTTATTATTAATTCTTGGATAAGAGAATGATTAAAGAGCTACCCTTTTTATACTAATATTCGACAAATGAGCAGGTGTATGTGGTCATAATCAAGATCAAAAGGCATCATGTATTGCCGACCAAGAACTAAGAGAGCAGAAAGAGAGTACTATCTCTTGTAAGGACACGTTCACTCACACTTTATTATTCTACATTAATTCCCACTCATTCATTCAGTCACCCGTCCAACATTCACGCTGAGCGAATGACGTTTACCACTCATTATTAAAAGTGCAGTGACGAGAGTGTCCAGACGAGTCCCGAGTCCCGGTTCGAACCATTAGTTTTGTTTAGGTCTGTACAATTTATTAATCTACTGTCATATACTTTCCGATAATTATTACACGTAGTTCTTGTTACTTAAGAATATAACGTTGTGAAATATTAAGTGTGTGTCATTCTTT
>DWPA01002334.1:0-15976 GCA_018251375.1 Calpodes ethlius
TTAAAAAACTAAATAATGTTATTCTTTACATATATACATGTCTTCTTTCATAATTTTCAAGGAAAAGTCATAAAACGTCCTGGAATTTGTTCAAAAACATCGCGAAAAAACTTTTTCTATACTAAAGACAATTTCACATAATGAACAGTTCATTCATAATGTACTAAGACTGTAAGGTGATTAAATATAAATAGTACTTTATGCGAAGCTAACTATTAAGTCAAATGCGAGAGATGCTGCATTACGGAAATAACAGAAATTATTCATTATATTAAAATTATGTTTAATTTTAATAATAATTCAATTTTGAGGCACTTCATACTTCATATGGATTCTTTAATGAAATGAATTCTAATTTAATTGACTTCAATAATAAACAACACCAACACTCAATAACAACTCACAGACACAAAAAAGGATTTATAAAATATACACATACAAAGCATAATTGTAATGTATAATGATATTGTGTTATCTGTTTTGGCCGCAGTACTTAAGTGATAGTTTTAGTAAGAAAAATGTAAACGCTGTTTGATTATCAATAAATACTAAAATAATTGTTTATTACTAAGCGTGGTTCTGTCTTCATTACTGATGAGATCTCATCATCACAACCATAACTGTCCCGCTGAGTTCGAGTCTCCTCACACAGTGTGAGAGATATAAGCCGTAGTCCACCACGCTAGCCTAGTGTGGATTGGTAGACTTTACACACTTTCGAGAACATTATGGAGAACTCTCAGGCGTTCAGTTTCTCACGATGTTTTCCTCCATCGAAGCAAATGATAATTAACTTGAAATACGCACATACATTTTTTGAAAATTAGAGGTAGGTGTAGGATTCGAGTCAAACCCCCATCGTTCGGGAGAGCAACGTTCGAATTACTTGGCTATCACTATGATGAGACCAATAACTGTCAAAGTGATACTATATTATTGTTATCAAATTGTCACCATCTTTACGACACTAAAGTAACGTTTAAAATGTCAATAAATTCGATAAACAAAAGAGTACTAATATAACTTTAAAGCATAGTAGTAGTACTGATAGTTCGATCTGTATATCTACTAGTATCCTAAGAAGGATACTAGTGACCTGTAGTACAGGTTTTAAAGAACCTATATCAGGCTCCCAACTTAAAAAAATGAAATGGAATAAATAGTATTCAAAGTCATTGAAATGCAGTTACATTACCTAAACGAGTAGACAGGAATATTTTATATTTTTCCCCAAGCTAAGAGAAGGTGGGTATTCTAATAATGTAATGCTTTAATGATATTTTTTACTCAATTTTTTACAAAACCCGACAAGAAATCTTTGCTATCCCAAATAAAACGGAGATATCCGAAAAATTTCTAAGTGATATACGTATAATACGATTCAGGGAAATAATTCCCGTTAACTAAACGTATTCACGTAAAATAAACCATGTCCACACCATTGCCACATTTACTTTTTTCAAGGGAATTAATGCAAAGAAACCCAAATTATGAATCCATGCTCATATTATAAATGCGAATGTGTGCTTGTTTTGTTTATTTGTCTTTCTCGCACGGTGCAATATAGCTATAGTATAATTTTTGGTTTAGAGATTGTTGCAAGCACGACGAGTACTGTAGCCTACTTTTTACTGCAAATAAACATCTCATTTCTGTTAAAAGATCCATTGAAATGTATATTTTAGTCAAAACCAAGTAATTGTCTAACAACAAAACGTTACTAGTGATAGAAAATAATTAATAACCGTTTTATTGCCGTCCATTTCTCCTATATGTAAAGCTGCGAGCAACATCTAGTATTTTATAAATTAATATTTGGTCATGATTCCGAATATTTCATGAGTAGATGTAGGCTAAGGTATACACATCAATCATGGCCGGAAATAAACAGGAACATTAAACAAAATGCAAACATAATGTATAATCATAAATTTATTTCACAATACAATATAACATAATATACAACACCGATCTATGATTTCAGAGATCAAGTGGACTAACATACATTAGGTAATTAGAAAAAACTGTTTCCCAACGCATCGTTGATGACGGATAAAGCAACGATCTCAAGAAGTTCGTTGATTTCACTCTGCAAAGAAAAAAAAAATTAAGTATGTGGTTAAAAAAAAAAATCCATGGAAGCAAGTAATAATTAATATTTTCTATAATTATTATTGTTTTATTATAATAGAACTTAATATGCCATATATTGGTATTTAATATTTTTTGAAAATTTTGTCTAGCCAACATAATATTGAATATGAGTTACAATTAAAAAAATACCATAAAAATCCATAAACGGAATACGTTGTAAATTAGTAAACTTATACTTATATTCCGAATATATTTTATAAAAAAAAATATTTCGCTGTATAAGGTTATAGGATTTTTTCAAAATATCAATCGATTGGATTGAAATTTACCACAAAAATTAGAACTTGAATTAATTGTTTTACAAATTTCGTTTCGCAAGAGGTGCAATAAAGGGTAGAAACTGTGTTAAAAATTAAGCATACGAATAGAGCCACAGGTACTGTTATAGTTTTAATCTATTCAAGCCGAAGCCCTAACTAACTCATATAACAACACAACATCCAACTTAAGTTAAAGTTAGAAAGCACAAAAATTTAACACAGGTTATAATATAAGCTTTTTAAAGCTGTAATATCTTATATAATTTATGTACCATAAATTTAAATTAATTTTAAAATGAAAATCTTTCTTACCGAGAATTTAGTGAGGGTCGCGGGAATAGTGGTACCAAGAAGGGTGTTGACCCTGGAACTAAGATCCTTGCCGAAGAGGTTGAGGTCCACATTAGACTGTAATGAAAATATTAATGAATTTTTTCACCACGCTGACATAGTCATTAATCAAATGGATGATCTTCATTCTAAAACGAGTAAATTTTAAAAAGAGTTTTATAGTATCAATTCTAAAATCTGCGATCAAGTTACCGTTATAATGGATAAGATCTTCACTGTGTTTCAAAAAACCATGATCAGTGCAAAATTGCATTGAAATCTGTTAAGCGGTTTCTAAGATAAACCGGAACAAACACTTAGACACAGAGACAAAGATTCAAGATAGATGTTTTGAGATAATTTTTCTCCAATATCTTACGACATATATATCAATCAGTTGGAAATTTTATTTATACTCTTGGTTATGTCTAAATCATATGTTACGAAGTTTGTTAAATTTGTTGGCTTACCTCAATGCCACCGAGAGAGAATTGGAGAGTGAGGCTGCGAACACTGATACCGGTGATGCCAATATTGACACGTACTTCTCCAATAAGGCGGATCGTATTAATGTTTATGCTGAAAACCGTAAAAATAAGGTAATAAGTTCAGATAATAATTCAATATGATACTTAAAATATACTGATTATATTTTTTTATTTATAATAATTATTATAATGTTATTTCACCTGCCGCTAATAGCTCCACTGTATTCATTTCCAAATACAATAGCTTTGGCTTCAGTTTTATCTGAAACATAAAAATTTCTTACTTATGAACTTGGCTCTCATAGCCTCATGTCGGGTCTTTTTTCATAAGGAGAGGGACGCGTACTTTTGGAACAATTTCAAAAACTATCAGTTGTGAATAGTTCTATATTCATGAAAATTGAATTGAATGAATTGTTCCTTATAAAAAGTTATAAAAGTCTGCAACAACATACTTTCTAATGCTATTAATTTTACTCTAACATTTATATAAAAATAATAGCTTATTTACCGATATTTTTAACAGATTTACCGTTCATGAATGTATAAAAATACCGGAGACACGGAAGTGTGTCGCGCCTAGTACATGTTAATAGACATATGACGTGAGACGTGTCTCTATAATATATGTCATTAGAACCTCATCATATTTTTACTTTAATTAAATATGTTATTCATCCTATAACATACCAACAGACACGGCGATGCCAGGGAGAACAATGTTGAAGTTGAGAGTACTCCTGAGCAAGGAGAAGTTCATGGTTTCGACGACGATGTTGCTGAGTCCAGTAAACAGGAAATTATCAACGATGGCATTAGCGCTGAGAATGCTGCAGAAAAGTACGTAACATTATTTAGAGTAATACACATTAATTACGATGTTACGAATACTGGAATATTTTTACGCAAATTATTAATGTATGTAATTAGTTCACCATCAAAACATTGAATAAAGACGCTATACTACATGATACGCAAAGAAAAGTTTCGTACATATTTGGTTTGAAAGTTTAAATTCCAGTAAAATATAAAAAAAAATTAAACAATAAATAACATATCAGTTAAAATGACGTAGACTCACTATATGTAGATTTTTCAAGTACAGGTAATATGAACAAACTATAAAGTCTTAAGAAACAAAATTAGATCACCATATATGGTGATGATATACTGTTCACCGAGAAATAAATACAAACTCAAAAAAATATTTATTCAAGTGGTTTGTGAGTATTAATTAGTACTGTATTTAATTTCTATCACCATTTCGCAAAAGTTCTGGTCTTTGATTAGACGAAACGTTGAAAAAAACTCCTTAAAGTACACTTAAATTTTAAATTGATACAGATTATGTGACGATATGTATCACAGATTAAATTTTAACCTGCATAGAACTGTAATACTATCACTATAACCTCCAAACGTCCTTGCCATCTAAATATTAATTTATACCTTATTTTACTTACAAACAATGTATAAAGGGACATATCCTCTACCTACTAGTTGTACTTTTATTTCTCTTAAACATTTGAATAGGTGAATCGCGTATTGAATTCGGTGAACATTTTTTACGTACTCCAGATAATTAAGTGTATCCCTAATCTGCTCGAACATAAATTCTTCTTAATTAATATCATATGAATGTAAATAAATTGTGAAGATACAACAGTTTATATGCCTGAGTCTTTAAATTTCACCTACCAAATATCACGATAATTTAATTTATAAACTTCCTATTTCCTCATAATTTCGACGACGCACATTTATTTTGCCAAAAAATCCCAAGAGGTTCAACCAGTAATAATATGAAAGGATCTACTTACACTGGTACAGGCAATTCGTAACCAACTTCCAGAGAACGTTCCATTGGGTCCAGACCAGCATCTCTGATCTGCTGCGAAAGATCATTAATAGCTTGGATGATCTGCCCCGTCACAATACGTTCATTTCTTGACACATCTTGTACCGTAACTAAAAACAATAAGCGATTATATAAATTTCTTACCAAATAACTTACCTAACTTATTCTATTTATTTTGTGTTAAGCAGTATTAAGCACTTGTTAAAAGTCTAGCCTAATTATTTTCACATTAGCCAAGCTTCAACTCGATGAGTTATTATTATTTGTCTTTGATGACATCAAAATTTTCATATTCTATATGACTAATATTCTTATTAATCGATAATAAAATATTTCTGGTCTGTTTTTACTCATAACACTAATTATTTTTTTAATAAATGACAATGAACTGTTACTAGGTTGTATTCTTACCTTTACCGAAGACTGCTGGGATAGTGGGACTGGCAAGACTCCCAACAACCAGGGTGATGAAAAGGAAAGCGGTGTTCTTCATTTTGGTTATACTGCAAGTAATCGTAATTGTGAAAGAAATTGTTACGCAGACACATACAGCAGTAGGTTTATTTCATGTGAAGAACACAAAATTCACAATGATTTGAACATATTATTCGTTTTACCAAGACATTGATAAAGCTAAAGATACATGGTTGTGAATTTTGATCAGTTATAACGGACATACTGTTATCATTAAATACTGATGTTTATGATAAAAAGAAATAAAAGATTGTGAAATTACGATGTAAGTATGCAAGAATAAACAAAGAAACATAAGTACCAACTAAATGCAATCTTAATCGTTATACAGATAATAAAGACAGCGATATTTAAAAAAATAAAGAATTGATTATAAAAATAAATTACATGGAATCAGACGTATTTCTTGAAACTATTCTTACCTGTGCAGTCCGACCTCACGAAATATAAGTTTTTGATAAAGTTACCCCTTAAATACTATACTATCAGAGATTAAATCAGTAACAGAAAAATATAGTGGACTAAAACGTTTTATCACCATTTTATCTTAAACCGTTAATATCTAATTATTCTTTACACACAGAGTAAATTAATAATGATTATGCGTAATTTTTGATTATCGACTTCAGGTTTTTTGTACGCTTAATCCTTCGGCATTGAACGTGTCAACATTATTAATTAAAAAATTGAAGTTGTTGGTACTAAATATGTCTGGATAATGTAATAGGGAATCGTATTTACGTTATTACAGTACATTACAGATTACTCTTACCCGAACTTGCCACAAATGGTATATACATATTATAATGTTCTGGACATTTCCAGAAGTGCCTTTAGCTTTTTTTTCTCTCGTAAGTCTAGGCAATCGTTATCCACTATACATAATTTTAACCAAAAAGCCCTTCTTAAGTAGACGCTTAGCTAGGTTGCATTGATAATTAAGATACCAGAGAAACGTAAAGGTGACATAATTTAAATTTTCTTCTAGAAGAACTTAGCCTCATGCGTTAACAATACATTTTGATATTTTTAATTCGTCAGCAAAGAGGTATGCCTTTGTGTGAAAGATACATGAGATTACATCATTGATATACATATTAAACAATATTAGGCCCAAGTGCGATCCTTGAAGAACTCCATAAAGAGTTAACAAAGGGTTACGGTTTTATTGCACGAGCACTCTAGAGAAGAGACTATAAAGACAAGATATTCAACAGCTGAATAGATTTTGTGCAATACCGCAATAAGCTACTGCTATACTACTATCAAACGCCTCACTGAAGTCGATGTATGTTAGGTCTGTAGAAAAAATAGAAAAGTCAATATTATCAGCAATATTTGAGACAAAAGAAATCAAATTTGTTATTGTAACATATGATTTAATAAAACTGTGCTAACTATAGTTCATTGACTGTTTAACTTGCCGGGAAAATGTGGAAAGGTTTAATTCATTTAATGCTTTTGCAAAGACAGAAAATATTAAAAGTGCGGATAATTATTTAGCAATTGAAGTGATATATCAGTTTAAAAAAATGTCGACGATGATTGCTTACTTCCAAGCTTCGGGAAAACGCTATTTATATGAGATATATTTCTAAGTTTTGACAGAGTTCTAGTAAATAATGTATGCATATTTTAAAAATTATACATGAATTTATTAATAATTATTAGAGATCCGCTCTACAGTCCAAATTCGGACGTATTTCAATTTGTCAGAGAGCAACTTCAGATTGACAAAAAATAACATTTTCTTTTCGTAAACTATTGTATTTATAACAAATATTATGAATAAAATTCAGTTTTCTGCACTACACCGTATAAACTTTATACCAAACCTCATGCCTAACGGTGTATTAGGAAAAGTTAATACACCATTAGAATTCCACCCCATGCTAAAGTTACTTATATTGCAAAATTTACTTAAAATATTACAGTTTAATATTATTTCACAATAAAGGTTATCCAGAAATAAAACAAAACAAATATATACAAGCATTTATTTTTATATTTAAACACAAACTTTGCAAACATTCAATAATGCAATCATAGCACTAATTTAATAATAACTTACTAGAAATGCTATTTTAATTTATAAAAGATAAATTTAAATTGAACAAAATGCCGACAATGCGTAGGCCGTGAGCTTCGACAAATGCTACTTTAGGCCATATATTACATCAATAGTTTAAAAGTAAACGTGTTATAATATTTTTTTTAATAGCTAAGCGGATTTCAGGAAAAAATATAACATGTGCATTAACAAAGTCCTCTCCTTAACTCCATTCCAAATTTAAACTGGTGAAATAAAAAAAAAAATAATAAACACAATAGCTTCAAAAAAATTTTTTTATTTAATATGTATGAACTGTGCATTTATTTTAAATTTGACTGCCTGTTACTATACAAGATTTTAATCGTATGTTATCAAATGAGATTCATGTCAAATTCGACGCGTACAAAAAAAATAAAATGGTAAAAAATTAAAAAAACAGCAATACGAAAAACACATAATATCAGTGAAATAAATATATACTTAAACAGACGACTTAAATAAAAATTAGTATTATAGCTTCCACTGATAATGTCATTTAGAGATATTATAATACGGCACTTGATTGATAGTGGTGTAGACGATGTACAAAAAATAGCAGCTATGCCATTGGTAATTATCGAACATTCTATATTTCGTGGATCCCTTTCAATAAATATGCAACTTTGAAGATAGATCGTAATATCTATAGCTACAGAACAATGGGCGATTTCAAATCAAGACTTAAAAATTTCACACGCAGTCCATTTTCTTGAATCACAGCTAGAAAAGCTGCGGCACCTTCGTAAAATCAACCGTTATTGTTTTCTTGTAAAGCAAAAGTAATTCAGCCAACAGATTTGATCTCAAAGAATTTAAGTATTATGCGATTTCTCCTCAAGATTGAAATAGTTAAAAAGTGCCGCTAAAATATATAACGAACGTATAATAGGATCAAATTATGAATCGTGTTTTGATAAAAGTAGTCAATTAATTGATATGATATCTCTTAAATCCAAAGATAACATTAATACTCACGTAAACAAAATTAATTCCAATCAATTTATTCATAAATTATCAATTCTGTGATTGTAGATTTTTACTTAGTTTTTATACTACAATTATGTCTTTGAAAATGCGTAGGAGGTAATTGCACTACACAGATAACAATGGCAAAATCGTCGAGGAAATTAAAATCTCTTGATATTACAAGAAGTGGATATTTTAGAATGAATTAAACATATTGAAATGCAATATGACATGATAATGAAATTTAAATACAAAATATCAAAATATTTAAATGGAGAAATTCCCTAAATACAATTAATTTAAAAATCGCTATTTAAAATTCTCTAACGAATTTTTTAGAATTTCTGGATATGTTTAGTATGTTATTGAATTGTACATAGAATTTAACTTTCGCATTCTAAAAGGGTAAAACATTAGTCTATCACAAAACAGCTATTCTTACTCGTATGTCAAGGATAAAATTCTTCAATATTATATAAAATTGTTTGAATGAATCTTAGATAGTTCAATTTAAAACTTCAATAAATTAATGTTTAAAAATTGTAAGTTAGTTATAATTATCTGAGATCAGAATATCTCGATATTAAATAAGGTTTCATCGGATCATATTTATTTTCGTTTGGTTCAAATTAATTCAAATAATAAATTTTTTTGTGAATTATTTAGTAAACATATTAGTAAATTAAACAAATCTCTGCAACGATAACAACACAGATATTTAAACGCGGATTATAATTCAACTCCTCATTTTGGCACTACCCAACATTCATTGGCGATCCTCATATAACAACGTAAGAAACAAAAAAGTGCAAATATGCTTAGAAGTAACGCATTACTACATCTACAAGTATCCTATATTAAGTGTTATATCAATATATATAAAAGTGAACAAGAGGCACTCTATAGGTTTACATACGCAAGTTAAATAAGCGTGGTTCTTGAAACATCGATCGTGAAATAACATTAATACACTATGTTACACGAACTAACATCATTTGATGTAATTGTAATGTATGGCTACACGAAGAGCAATATCACAAATCATCTCATAATATTCATCAGAGTATTGACGATGATATCATTATACGACTCCTGTATTTAGTCTTTAATATACTGTAAGTCTCTCTAACTCTTATTCCTGGTGATAGCTATAATTTACTCCCGTGTAGTAATCATGTACAATTAAAACTAAAGTTATTTTAATATCTAACTACAAATTAGAATTAACGAAAGCCCAAGTAGATCTACATAGAATTATATTATTTTTTCTTACTACATCTCATAAGGTATCGTCTTTCACAACAGGTTTTTTTAAGTTTTGTTAATTACCGCATAGGCACCCGAGGCCTGCCCTTAATTGAAATGAGACAATAAAACTAAGGGCGCAGCGAGTCCTACTTTAAATACTAACACATTTATTTACATTAACGAAATGATCGACTGTCTACACTGCAGCTGTTTCAAGAGTTTCATTAGACTTATCGTATTGTACTAGCAATTACCTTAAATATCGAACAAATTGTAAAGATTCATCTAGGTACAATACCAATATTCGAAAGCTGAACCGCTGGGCACTAATTCTTTAAACTAGGTGACATATCAACCCTAAACGATAAGGTACTAATTTTGTATGACCTAAGAAATTGAGTATACTACATACTGTACATTCCATGCCGTGAATTGTCGAATTCCTTCCATTTTGAATAGAGATCATCAAAATAAAGGTGCCCTAGATTATATGGATTCGCTGCATTAACCCCTGAAAGCAGCATTGTCTCAATCATAATTGGATTCCATTACTCTGACACCGCAATCCTGCCAACTTCATCTCCTTTCAAAAGTTCAAGTGCTACGTTAAGTAGTATTTCGTCACCAACGATCAAGTCATTCATCGCCCGTTTTGCTTAAATGGATTCTAATGTGGAATCTGGAATTTATTTAGTCTCCTACCACTATTTATTCAGCCATATCGATTTATATATCAAACCGTAAATCACGTACAACTTTCTAATATTGGTCCGCTACGGAGTTGTGAAGACCTAGCTTATACTCGTAACTTACTCTAAGGCTAGAATGAACTTTAACATTTCTATGCCTTGCGTGATATGTATTGCAATAGAGGCGCATTAAAGCTAACATTTTTAGTTTTTCACGTCTGTTCGTTTCCTTATCTTCATCCTAATCAATTTCATCTCCTGTTTCTTACGCACACCCAATTCCTCTATTGAGTTCATTTTCTTCAATCGTAATGTTTGTATTAAATATATTTATTCCTCCTTGACTTGCAAATGCTTCTTACTCGCGAGAGATATGTTGAGACTTATCAACTATGACAAAGTTATCACTACGTATTTCTATAATTTGTTATTAACAAGTGATATGTTGATGGAGGCATCACTCCTTTAAATAGACAGTAACATAAGTAATGTTACGAACAAATATATTATTACATCACTCACGTTAATCATGGAACTTAACATTAACATCGCTAGAAACGTTTAATGGACTTACAGAGCAATTTAACACTTGAGGTGGCTTACAACTAAAATATACATAAAGCTATAATTTACATACAAAAATAATTTAATAAAATATACCAGACATTTATTTCACACAAATGTACAATATAAGATTCTCAAACAATCGATATTTGGATATAAATACAAACTAAAGCCGTTGGAAATAAAAAAAAAACAACTATTTTAGTCGCTTTGATAATAATTACAAAAAATAACGACTTAATATAACTAAAAGGTAATGGTAACGACACATCAGAGTGAACCCAACGATAAAATCGATCACCAATACCATTAAAAAAAAATCCAAATACAAAATATGAATATAGTAAATAATCATCTTTTCTCATAAAATTTATTTCTTCCTTAATAAAAGCTATGAAACAATCAATACAGATATGATTTGAAGCACAAACTAAACATATAATGTTTGCTAAATCATTCATGTCATTCTCAGCCATTCAGTTATGGTATAAGGAACAACGCTGTTTGTAAGCCGACGATGACTAAACTCACGCCGAGCTTCTCGTATGAAAGCCGTAACCTTATTGGCGCATCGTTGGTACAGTTCTTAGGAGGTTCTGGCTTACCTGGAAATATATTTATTTTCTATTACTGTTTTATGTGATAATAGTCGATAATCTAACTTCAGTAATACTGTACTGTTATATGGCTACCGCTCATGAACATTTTTAACATCAGGAGATCCGCCTCATTTTTTTACATGAACTCCATTTTCGAAGTCATTAATAATCCCATCTATTTAATTCTACTTAGTAATAACAAAAACTTTGTGTAATTGATATAACTCTCATTCATCTGAAGATTATTTTATTTTCTTGTGGCATATTGTGATACTTATTGTTTAATCTAATTTTTTATTTGAATTTAGAATGTTACTTACTTGTTGCTGCCATCAGTTGAGGCAAATACTTTTGCCAAAAGGCGCATTGTTTCACTCGCAAGCCATGCCCAACTGCACTAGAGTTTACAGCTAGGGACAGATACTCTCTTCCGAATGCTGTGTGCACTGGCCAGTGCACCTTCGTCAACTCACCATTAGGCCCCAAAGACGGATTTCTGAAATTTATAGGCCTTCCAATTAATCCTCAATCCTTGTTGGTGTTTAGACATTTTTGTCCTATGAGTTAAATGTTTGTGGTAAGAGAGAGTGGTTTACAAAGGATTTTTTTATTTCAATCTCTATTAACAATAAAAAATTATTTGACTGAATGGAAACCTAGGTTGTTAGAAAAATTAATGATATTTCATGTATTCCATTGTCATACAGCAGGTCCAGTGCAAAACTTTTTGCTACTTTATGTGGAATAATATTATTAATAATTTTATGTAATTAAGTAAAATAATTTTCATTTCTGTTCTAACCTATCAATATTAAAATAATCCATAAAATATATCTAAATACGTACTTAAATAATAGCTTTAAAAGTTTCACAATCGATTGAAAAATAAAATAAACATTTAACTCACCCGGTCCTGGCAAAGTTTGCCCAGTATCTCATCAAACGTCTGCTAAATTCAACTTCTTCTGGAGAATAATTTTTCCCAGGATTCAGAGGTTCCCCAAACACATAGTTTATCTCATCCGCGTGCATAACGCCCGTCCAAGATGGCCAGGGATTATTCTTACTACGATGTTTGTAATAATATGTGTACACATTATTTCCGGTCTCCGCATAACGATGCGCGAATTCATTAACGCCGCAAGTGAAATGATAATCTCCAACCATTTTATCGAGAGCGTTCCGATTTTTTACTGGATCCTCAGGATTCAACCAATCTGTATATTCGAACACAATAGCCTGACGAGCTACATCATTCACGTAAGGGTTAAGCTCTCTTACAGCCTGTAAGTACTGCTCTCGAGTGATACCGACATTTTCTTCCTTGGGGAATAATTCTGTGAGGTAATATAAAATAAAATAGTAGCCTTCTTCAGTGTTTGATCCCATAAGAATATTAGTCTTCTTGAAATTCTGGTGAGCCAACGATCTCATAGGCATTTCATCTAAAAATGATCCATCTATAATGGGTACGAAAGGAAATTCACATATACCTAGTGTCCCCCACTCATTATTCACTAATTCATCGGCGCTCTTTTTTCTCAAACAATCAATCATGGGCCCCATGTCAGTTTTGGATTTTGGACAGTGCACAGCTTCTGCTAGTCGCATTCCTCGTAAAATGCTCTCTTCTCGAGATATTATAGCCCATGGAGCAGTGGCCGCTCCAGATTGCATGATAGCTTGGGAAAATAAATTTCTCGAAAGAGGAGACAACAAGTGTAAAGATACAGATACCGCACCAGCTGACTCTCCAAATAATGTTATATTATGAGGGTTCCCACCAAAATATCCTATATTGTCCTTCACCCATTGCAATGCCATTATTTGATCAAACAGGCCAGCATTTCCTGGAACATCTGGAGTATCAAAGAAGAGGAATCCAAGAGACGCAACTCTGTACTGCATCGAAACGTAAACAATTTTTTCTTCAGATACTAGGATTTTAGGATCATAAACATCCAAAGTAGCTGTGCCAGAGTAAAATCCTCCGCCGAATACCCACAGCATTACAGCTGCATTCTTAGGACGCGGTTTCGGCGTTACGATATTAATATAGAGACAGTCTTCCTGCATGTCCGTGTTAGGATTCCACATCATCGCACCAGGGAAATCTCCAAACACGGTATCTACAATTTGGACGCATGAATGTGGCAGTGTCGTTGCATTTAGTATTTCATCGCCCCAACTCTCGACCGGTCTCGGGTGTCTGAATCTGAGATCGCCGAGGGGTTTTTGAGCATAAGGTATGCCGAACCACGCATCAACCTGTTTTCCAGTCGCTGCGGTCAGTGTTATGCCTCGAACCCTTCCCTTTCTAGTGCGTACTATTAAAGGATCTTCATCATCAGGTCCGTATTGTGGTTCATCAGCCATGAATTCTTCCCGTTCATGATTTGAGTAAAAGCGGTCATCGCTAGCTCTTTTGATGGGTTCACTATCATCGGCATACTTCGCACGTTTCGAGGAAGTTTCGTGTTCGTCAATGCGGGGTTGGATGGTATCGAGTTCGGGGTTGTAGCGGACGGCCTCGCCGTGTCCGCGGTAGGGTTGGGCCGGTGCGGGGGCTGAATGCGCCGCGTGATCAGGGGCGTGGTGCCGAGCGCGGTGCTCGTGCGGGCTGGCCCCAGCGCGCGCCAGCAAAGCGGCTAGTGCCGCCACCAGCACGCGCATGCCGCCGCTACACGCGCTCCCACAGTCACCACCTGAAATTTAATACATTTTGATTATTATTAGGCGATTGTTTTCTAAAAACGTAGCAAAGACCATTTTTTTAGTTTTAATTATTAAGGTCCATGAAATACACAGTCGATTTGAAATATAATTGAAATGCTTATTCATTTATTTGTTGAATTGCCAAAAACTAAACTGCATCAAACATGACAATAGTAAAAGTACACAACGATTAGTGTATTAACCGACTAACTGCTAAAAAAATAATGTTTCAAATATACCACAATTTCAGAACATTTCTCTTACCATCTCTAAGAGCATAGAGATCTTTGATGTCGACATTTCGAATTAAATTCACTTTCGAGATCACTCAGTAAATAAAACCATACAAGTTTTGACGAAGTTAGGAGTCCTCCACAGACTTACACATTAATTCATGCCTCAGCATAGGTTGATGCTCTATATAGGACAAATACAACAATCTACAAGGGAAGCACTGGTCCCATCTTTTGGCGAGATCTTATGAGCGGTGTACTCGTTTACTTGTCAATGATGCAAACAAAGAAAAATGTACACAAAATGAAACCATTAATACAACTAAGCCTTCAGACAAACTTTTAACAGTTCAGTAGGGATATAGAAGAAAAGATTAGTAGGAGCGGTACTCTTAAATCAGATGTTTTAAAACAATTAAAATCACAATGTACGTCACGAGGTATTCAATCACACATCCCGTACCGTCGCAACAGTAATTAAACCGCCCGTTTGATACAAGAGTAACGAGGCACGACAAAATGACTACATCGCCGGTAATTGCCCGTCGACAATACACCAGCTGCCTATTGTCGCATTAACACAATGAAGGGTACCTACTATTGAAACCTGAACACTATTCAATACTGTGCACGTAACCGTTTGCTAATGGGACGTATAATATATTACGTACTAGTACCGCTTCAAGTTAAGACCTCATATAATGATTATATAATCAATGTTCATATTTATCTATTTGTATTATTTCTCGTATTATTATCTTTTTGTGACTCTGTCGTGGTTCTGCCTGGCTATCTTCCATCCTCTTGCTTGTATCAGCTGCTAAACCACTAATCATGCTTAACTGGACGCTTGAGAATCAGTTCTTTCTTTCTTCTTCTCTTTGCATTCTTAGCCGGTAAAACATTGACGGTTTTTGTTTTTTTCTAAAGGACTTTTGCTATGACTGTAGCAGTAACTACCAAGTGAAACGTCAACTCGTTTTTCAGCTGAAGAAAACCTGCCTCTATCTTAGTATCCACATGTAACAAAATGTTTATGCGAGGTTCTTCAGATTGTCATATATTTTATAATTACTATGCTATTGAATTAAAACAAACACTTTAATATGGACGTAGTTATGCAAAATAGATTGTTTTTTGTGGGTTGGATCCATTTTGCATAACTACGTCCATATCATCTTACGTCTCTTTGATTCTATTCAGTCTCTAAGATTCTTAAATTTACATTTCTACTAGCTTTCCGCCCGCGACTTCGTCCGCGTGATCCCAGGCTATCAGATATGACATTTACGTTAAGCAAGGAAAG
>DWPA01002335.1:0-15972 GCA_018251375.1 Calpodes ethlius
GCTCCTATAGAAGGTTCAGCGCCGCTAATTGATGCTAGGCCCAGCCCATTATCATTACTTAACGTCACTTGCATCACCGGCGCTGTCTGATACTTTGCCGAAGTAAACTAACGTAAGGAGATTAAAAACCGATTTTAGCCCGATTTTGACTGGTACTTCCGCTAATATTAAATAGCAAATGTGACTGGGCCTATCGTGTTTCATGCTTCGAGGTTACAGCTAACGTATCGAAGGTTTTGTTAGTCTAATTTCTGAGAAGACATGAGGTCGTTGAATTAGTCTTATTTTTATTACGAAATAACTTTAACTGGAATTAAACTGACTGCATCTGCACGCCGGTCAGCTTTATTTGTGACACGGATAATCTTCATTTTATAAAGACACATGTTTAAATCAAAGCAATCCAGTGGAATTGGCATAATCTAATCACAAATGTGATCTCGACGGCGGCGGCGGAATGCAGCCTCGCCGCACCACTTGCACTTTTTATTTTTACTCGGTTCACTAATGACCGCCGTCTGATTTGAAGCAAGGACGGAATTATCGCAGTCAGCAAAAATGTTTTTTTTCATTCAAAATTTTGTTTGTGATGACTTTATCTTGTTAGTAGATGGGTCAACAACTGTCTGCTGGAAATTTTAAAAACTTTTTTATTGACGTGATGATTCAATCTGTTATGCTGAATTAAGCTAATAGATGGCGTTACAATCAAGAAATTTAACTTAATACTAAATTTTTATGAATCGAAACATACTCGTACGTTATTATTATGTATGTTATTTTAATCATTTATTATGTAATTTCAAGTCAAAGAATCTGAATTAAATTAAAACCTAACGGTACATTGTATCGTTTACATTGTTCGTTCTATCAGGCAAGTATATGCACAGAGGCGGCCAAGAAAATCTATTCGCGAAATTAATCCTATTTGCATAATTCTTCAATTGAAATTCAATGGTATAGTGAAATAGGAAACAATGTATGCAATTTATTGCATCAAACGATAATGCTAACTGTAATAATGAATATCTTTGTAAACAACCTAGCGTTGAAGCAATGTTTAGAATTTTAAAATAATATTAGTAAGTATTATTTTATGGTGTTTTTCCTTTCTACACTTATGATCTCAAAAAGATTTTCAATACTCCTAACTATGAATGTCATTAGTACACACTGTACGATCTTATATTTCTGTACAAATCAAACAGTCTAAGAATCGTGTCGGCATTTAGTTATCTGTGGAATCAATAATTAGTTAGGTTGATATTAATTAAGGTACATATTTGTCTATGACTTTAAATCTAAATTAAACAATAACCGCGCTGACAGGCATAAGAGTTTTCAGAGCCTTTATAAACGGGCTCGCTGTTCTATTACTAATATACTTACGTCAAATACTAAACAACTTTACATCAAAGTTTACATCTAGTTTTGTATTTTAATACTTTCTAGTGTTGATATATTTTTAAATCCATATTTAATTCTGATACCACCACCTCGATACATATGTAGATAACCGGGGTATATTAATAGACTAAACAGAGTAATTTGTATGACTATTATTAAACCTGAACACACCTTCCGGCAAGCACGCGCATCGGGCACAGACCCGCGCTGCAGATGGAAGGCGGCGCGCCACAACGCGAACGCGAGCCGGTGCAGCGCGCGCGCCGCTTCGGCATCGCAAGCGCGCACTTGTGGCCGCATCCTTACATATCGATCACTTCTCGCTTCTGACACGTCTGCTTCACTAGTCGTCGAATTATTTCACCGAAATTATCGATTAAGTGATTTGGCAAGTGAGCTTACAGTTTTTCACGAATCGTTGGACCCGCACCAAAAACCAATGATCGGAAGTCAAACGAGGCAAGGAAGCACGAAGTTATTGGAAGTGACTTTAAATTTTGGTCTTCACTAGACTTCAATCAAATTTGCAAGTAATGTAAAGGTCACATCACAATCCATTATTCTTTAGCTAGTTCTGAACCACTGAACACGACAATCCGAGCTAAAATATTCATTAGCTGCTACAACTCTCGCGCTGTTCATTTCACGCATACGAACTCCCCCAAGATATCTGATCGGTATCTGTCACATATTCGTTCCTGTTTATAATAATCTCAGTTAACTAAGGTTTGCTCGAAATATCTCAGACAACTGAGCTTACTTAGTACCAACGAGATGTAAAAATTTCGAAAAGGTTTGTAAAGATTAAATAAGAAAAATTAACAAGGATTTTTCATCTTTCTAAAAGTTAGCTATAAACAAAGAAACTACATAAAAATAACTATAAATGTAATCACATCAACACCTTATTGTTTAACAGTGCTGCAGTGCGAGCGCGCTTCAATTTACTCTCAAATAACCGAGGGGAAAATATTTTCGCTGTACCTGATACGAAGATTTTTTGCACACTCAATTTTGAAGCCCCATGGCGTTTTTAATCTCAGTCTTACAAATATTGACAAGGACGGCAATGTGCGAACGAGGTGAGTCTTACGTGATCCTTTTTATATGTCGTCCACAAAGCAGGGAATGAAAAATCTCGCTCGTCCTGTGCGATGGGCGGTGCCCCTGCATTGCGACATGCACATGACATACGGACACCGAAATAGTAAACAGTTATTCTCTATAGCGTTAAAACTTATACTATTTTTTTTACCGAAAAATAACTCTTTCGTAATACAAATGTTATAGTACCTAATGGTCCTGCGATTGAAGGTTACTCATACTATTACGATCTTATGTCCCTGCACTATCTCCCTTAACGTCTGTGTTAACGGCTCCAAAGAAATACGCCTTAATTAACGCGTTAATATTAAGCATGCCTAATAATCAAGTTATATACAAAAATATATTTCCCGCTAATTAGTGTGATGAATAGCGCGCTAAATACCGCGTTATGAAGCAGTGATAGATTGCGGTTGTTAGATACATATTTATGACACATCTAATTCGATGTCTATCAATTCAATTAACAAGTATATTTTTAGATTCCGCTTTTCATTCTTATCATCATTGATTGCTATTTGAAGTTTAGCTTATTTAGATAAGGTGTACTAGAATTTTTAGGGAAAAAGATAATAATTAGGGACAGATTTTGTTATTTGAGCTGTTATAGATTACTCACTGTCTGTTTCGATCGATATGGTGGTACATCGAAGATTTATTGTTTTGGTACGAACGATTGGTCAGAAGTTTTTTTTCGTTTACATAATATGCCTAGCTATGTCTTGTAATTTTAAATATCCGGATTGTATTTTCCAACTTCAGAAAACCGATTCACAGTTTCATTGAAAATCGCTGACCGGCCATATCTTGGGCAATCTATTGAGACTTCTATTTAATCATAACATCTCTCGGTGCCTTCATTCTTTCTTATTATTATTTTTTTAAGGGTTGATTCCGTATCAAGTAATTACAGTTAACGGGGTTGTTATATAACCCTGACCTTCCTCTTAAGCGCGTGCCTTTACGCGAGGGTGAATAACCTCGGGGGTGAAGTTCATCTAAATAAAAGACTGTTCACATGTCAAAGTAAACGGTCACCGGCTGCAGTCGCGACGTCCTTTCATGCCGATCCAGCTGTTTTTGTTTTTTTGTCAATACGACAAGTACGAAAGCTCGCACTCCCTTCTCGTCTATTTTCTATGATAACTCACAAGTTTACGTTTACTTCACGGCTGTGCTCAATAAACTACGCCGTGTTTAGAATTCAACGATGAAAGTATGAGATTGAACAGATTAACCAAGTTTATTTTAATTTGTTTTAGAACTGTTGAATAATTTGAAACATGTTTCTCTAAAGAGAGGCAATATCTGGAATAACAAATTGTTTTTGATAACTCTGACGAGTTCCTAATTATGGTGAACGAGACGGCAGATAAAGTAGCGACAAGGACGACTGCTAATGTTGATATAGTGCTATTAGCATAAGTATCAGTAATTTGCAGAATAATCAAGAGTATCATATCTTATCTTGCGTAATATAATGGTACAGCTGTAATTGTAGCCTTTTATCTTGTCTTTGCAATCATGGTGAATTCAAATAACTTGAGCATTGGAAAATTTATAACGAACCTAGTTATTTAGTAGTATTTTAGTTTTAGAGTCGACGTTATGTAAATAAACCCATAATTACTATTTTACACTGAGATTTGATTACGGAGAAAAATAATTATTGATTACTTTATTACGCAGAGTTAATTGTGCGCTTAAGATATTTTTACAATCATTAACTAATTACGATGGATAAAAAATATCTAATTATACAAAATAACATCCAGATTATTTTGACTCCAACACAATAACATTGTAATTACTACACATTATATCACAAAAGCACAAGTTTTCAAAACGATTTTATGAAAAACACTAAAAAAACATATTACTAATTTTTTATGTAATTCCCATCACTATTAAACTATTTTTTTCTAAATGAACTGGATAAGTGAATAAAACGGTATGAGCGTACATCCAAGTTCCGATAACCCAAAAACTCGAAAATCCGAACATATATAGTACGTATACGCAAATGCGTCGACGGTAGAGACGTGACCGCGCGCGCCCGGAGAGCACTACTGGCGCCGCGCCGACCGCAGCGTCCCGGCGCCGGGCGACGGCGACGCCGCGTTGCCAGGCAACCGCTGCACCGCCGCATCGCAGGATTAAAGATACCATACAGAAATGCAACTTCCATAACACGTCACTGTCCTGGCTGAACGGGACTGTAAGTTACATGTTATAATGCATTTTTATCAAGTACAAATTATCTTATTATTATGGAAAATTTGTTTATATGTTTCCGAAAATCTGAAGATATTTAAATTTATTGCGAGTGACGAAAAAGTGGGGTATAATATCCACTCCACTATTATTAAAATCTCCAAAATTATATGAAAACTGGCATTATATATTTCCACAACTTTTTACCTATATAAAGGAGAGTAGCGTCTCGAAACCTACTTTAGTATTTTTACGAATGCTCTGTATGGTTTCTTTACTCATTGTCTCACACCGCCCTCACTCGGCGAGATTCATCTCAAAAGATGTGCCGAACTTTTTGAAGGGGTGAAGATTGCGTAATTAAAAATAGTGCACCAAAGCTTTAAGCCAACTCATTAACGATGAATTTATTTCAAACATTTTTTTTTTCATACTTTCCTCAATTTATAATGATAAAATCATTCTTATTATCCATATTTAAAAACAGCATCGGTCACGCAATTTTCATTTAGGTTTTTTTTTTCCAAAACTACTCAGGTAATGTAACGTGGTAGGTATACAGTGTAATTAATTCATATACATTCATAATCTCATTTGATATTTAATAACTTAAATAATTAATAAATGAAATGAATAAACCTACCTACTAGATAAAATGTCAGCACAACATTTACACCCATTGTTAAAATTCCGGAAGTGTCACGAATTTGGGACAATCAACTGCGGCATCCGCTTACAACCGGACAGAGGTGTTGCACTGCAGATATATTTGAGGTAATCTACGTTATCACTGAAATGCGGTAAAATTCCCGACCACGTGTCTTTTGAAAATATTTCTGTCAATATTAGGGTGGCCTAGAATTCCGACCCCAATGTTTAACGACAGACTCAGATGTCGTAAGAGGTTACAGAAGGCAATCTTTCTTCGTGGTAGTTCTTCGCGGGAATTATATCATCCATATTATTATAACCATTGATATAAACATTAGTATTACGATCGTTCTGTACAGACCGCTTATCTAACTAGCCCTATTATATAAATTAGAGCCTCCAAAACACTTGCGTCTTTGAAGTTGGGACTTGAGACCCAGTTATTTCTTTCCTTCTATTTCTAGCTAGCAACATCTGTGATGCCTAACATATTTCTGATAACCATTTCTACCGATGACTTCGATGACTTCAACTTACGACTAAGCTCATCAATCGTTTGACGGGGATTTATATAAAAATACATGGAATGATGTCATGACCGAAATTTATAAGTGGTGCAAAATAATTGGGACAATCGCTACTGGTATTTTGCGCAGCATCCTCCCAGCGGCCATCACGACCGGTGACCGGGGCGTCCGCGCCCGCTGACCGGACAACTCAATTCATTTCATTTAATCACATTTAAACGCGCGAAACGTTCCAAAGCTCCGAAACAGATAATTAAATTTGTTACGTTTTGATTACGTCCATTCAATAACGCTTTTAACACACGTAACAATATATTTTTGCCTTATAATATAGGATAGTCTCAAATATAATAATAATAATTGTAAATGAACACAGATTGAATATCAATTCTATTGGAAATAAATGCATTTTCATTCATATAAAAATTATAAACGAAATGTGTATACGTCAAGCGCAAAATGAACAGGTATTCCTAGTCAGCGTAACGATATTGCGACACTAGTGCGTTACGACAATATTGATGTGATAGTTCATTCATAATAATAAAGTTTTAATAGCAAGCGGCGCGGGTTAGGCGGGCACGGGGCGGGGCGGACCGCGCGGCTTGTTCTTCCGTAAACAAACGCGCGTGCCGCCCGCTGACACCTTGCAGGATTGTCACCACCGTCACAGACCCTTAAGTAATTATATTGTAACATTTAAAATTGTTATACAACAGTTATGCGTCTTATACATTTACGATTTGTGACGTATGGTGATAGCATTAATTTAAAATATTTGGTATCTACCATGGCCATAGCTAGATATAATTTCAAGAAGGTGCATCTGGTTCTAA
Source organism: Calpodes ethlius (assembly GCA_018251375.1). Classification (NCBI taxonomy): domain Eukaryota; kingdom Metazoa; phylum Arthropoda; class Insecta; order Lepidoptera; family Hesperiidae; genus Calpodes; species Calpodes ethlius. The sequence continues at coordinate 6,740 of DWPA01002335.1, forward strand.
TTTAGTATATAAATATAAAATAAAATACATCATTATATTAAAAAATCCCAATGATTATATCTATTTTTGAACCCGACAAGAGCTAGTGCTATAATTATAAGTTTCAAATGTTGCTTCTGTTGGTGATCCTGTACATTTTGGACAACTTTACTGACTATGAGCAAAATTGCATTAATTACATAGGATTTTGTTTCATTAATATCAAATTTTGTGATTATAATATATACGTAGAATCCAGCGGTGTACTAAAATGGTAGTTATACTAACGTTTCATAAATACATCATATAAAGTATTTATTTGTAGATGTTGGATAAAGAACAAAATTCAGTCATAATTTTAACTTGAGTAAGTTAAACTTTTCAAGCGAGTCTTCAACGTAATGAAATAAATTATTTAATTAGTCTGTTGATTCAAGTTTTAAGAAGTGCCTTAATGAAGTAGTACCGTTCTTTTATTTAATAATTCATTTCCCGTTATACAAATGCTCTTTATATATCATACGAGTAAGTGAAGCATTACTATTTGACGATATAACTTGCGAGTATTTATATAAAAAGTTAAATAATTCTAAATTATATGTTTTTTTTACATAATACAAAATAACGCTATTGATACTATTAAAAGTTATAACTTAGTAAAACCCTATTAATTAATTTTTTTATATACTCCAACATATTTTTTTATATAAATAGGATTTTTTTGCGCAAGTGACAGCCCTATACATCGTTGGCAGCCGACAGTCGCGGCAGACAGCGTGATATGGAATGCCGATGCCGGCTAATCTTGATACTAAACCGATTAAACATATCCCGTATTAAATAACACATGGCGTTTTTGTTTTCACTATCCGGCTATTTGCAGATGTGTCAACTTTGTCATCTCTATATATTAATTTACGAGTATTTCGACCACGGTTCGCTACTGGAAATCTATCCTTAATACCAGCATCCGTGCACGAATTTAGGTGGTCGCATATCTGAGTAAAAAGAAAAATACGTTTAAGATTATTTACTGAAATTATCTTTAAATTTAAAAATAAACTTTGCTCAAAAACTCATGGAGCTTTGTTATGTATGAAAAGTTTACAATAAATGTTTCATTTTAATAGCAATATTCCTTAAAATTACGGGAATAAGTACTTAAGAAATTCAACCAGTACAAGACACAATGTTATGTAACTAATCTACTATAAAATCTGTCTTTTGCCCAACAAGCAGTTCTTCTATGTAAAAGTATGTAAAAGTATGTATGTAGTAGTCTTAAAGTAGATGACTTTAAGACACTTGATTACAATGCCCTGTAGGTGTACTCTACCAATAATAACTGTCTATTTATACTTCAAATACAGTGAACCTAAATTCGTTAATTAACAAGAATCATTCTTGATTCAAACATGTTTGCAACATAAAAGCGACCGCAAATAACGAACTAAGAATAAAGACGTTTTTCTTATCTTCGCACTGCGCGTTAAAGCTCACGAGCCTTTGAAAATCGAGGGAAAGGTAAATATTAATTTAAAAAGCGTAATGTCCGGCAACACCTTCGTTTCCAAATATTTACAGAGGGACTTAATATTTACGTAACAATCCGTGGAATAAACGTAACCGAAGCGGCCTGGTTCTTTTCTACAAAAATTAATGTTGTAATAACATTCATAGATTGTGTTACAATGTAATCTTGTAGAGTTTATGTAACTAAGCCATTTGTATCTTATAAATTTTCTATAAAGCTATAAAATCTTAGTAAATGACTGAGTAAGTTTAAACTAAATTGGAAATAAATTGACTTGTCAATCGTGATTGTTGAAGGAGGGTCTGGTGTTCGATTTCCAAGTGTAGACTGCCTATATTTATGTTATAGATAAATACTTGTTCTCAGATTGTATACGTATATTGTAGTATCCGCAACACAGAGAATCTTAGTGCAGGGTGTAAGTTATAAGACTGCAATATAAAGAACTGAATAATAACCATTATTTAAATCGGTAATAGGTGTGTTAAAAATTGTTAAAGCCAAAATTATATTTCAAATCCCCTGCAAATCCAATCCAACTAAAAAACGCAAATTACATTATAACAAATACGATCTACACAAGTTTAAAAATATATTGGAATAAATATATCAAATGAACGTGAATCACACTTATGTTAAAAATTCGAAAGTGTTTGTTTGTTTGTTCTTCTTTCACGCTGTAATGAAGCATCGTTATGGTATGATTTTCGATATCAAAATAGTTAGAAAAATTAATAGCACCATAGGCTACTTTTCACTGCGAAAAACTAGCTCATTTCTGTGGAAAGATCCATAACGATATATATTTCAGTCAAATTAAATAAAGTGTTTAACAAGTTAACAGAGCATGGCAACCAATGATAGAAAATAATCGACAACCCTTTATTGCTGTTCTTTTTCCCACGCGGGCGAAGGCGCTGCTAACATCTAATAATTAAATAAGCCGATATTATTAACAAAAATACATTCATCTTGTTCAGGGTTAACCTCGTACGAATCTGTCTAATAAAGTTCCTTATCGTATTAGAATGACTAATTTAAACCAGTTAAATATTATTAGCATTCGTAAGTCGTGATCACACCGCACTCGTAAGTTAAATTTAGTCAGATGCTAGATCGTGCGATACGTTGGAATAGATCAATAACAAGGGCTATACGCTATTAGTCTTCGTTTAAATGACAATATCTGGACACCACTTATAAGGTAAATATGTTCGATAAGAATTAAATACATTTTGCAAATTACAAATAATCTATTACTCCGGCTCTACGGTAGTCACTTCTAATTGAGGCGACCTAGGCAATACAAATTGATTGCACAACGCGTTGATTGCAGAACAGTTTGTGTCGAACTCGAGTTTTGGTAGTACTTATACAACCCGATAGGTATCGACGTAGATTATCGAGTGCTATCTACCGATAACCGTTCCACGGTCTAAGTTTAAGAATACGACCAATTGCTCCTTGCTTTGTACTTCACGATGAGATCTCATAGTATTGTCTGTGAATACGCCGATAGGGGGAACTTCACTTAATTTAATGTTATAAGTCTCTTGTAAAGCAACGAGGGAATGTACGGTACATAACTAGATTTTTCTGTGTTTATAAAGTGAACACAATTCGCACCTCGGGGGCCGCGATGGCCCGCCGATAGCGCGCCGGACCGGCTATCGTGAGAAAGGTTCGCAATCCCAGAGGCCAGCTAGTTATCTAACATTAATCCCCGACCCCGCGGTCTCTTTGACTCAAAGTGATTTGTTTTAATTACGCTTTTATCGATTCATATTGTAAAATGGAATGTAAAAACCGTGAATCAATCACAATTTCAATCAATCGAAAACCATCAACCGAAATTGATGCCATTTTCAATATTACATACGATTCGACTCGAAATATCGTGCAGTCCATCGAATTGCCTAGTTAGGATAAAATTAAACATCCGTTCATGTGTCCATTTAACTTACATTTGATTACATAAAATCGCAGTTCGATTTAGACATGTGTTGGGCAGACAAGCTTTTATTGATTTATAGTAAACGTATCAGGTTACGAGCCGAGCGGGATCAGGTCTAATTTGAAATAATTTGATCAACGTCGCCCGTTGGGACTATCATATGATCTAAGCAAAAGAGCGAGCGCGGTCCATTGTTTAAGTGTCGAATTTTATTTATGGCGACGCGGCTACGCTGCGATGGGCCACGCTGACACCTGATGCCGCGATGGATATCTCTCCACGGCGGGTGGTCGGGTGGTCGCCTCATGTCGCAACCACGGGTGACACCGTGTAATTTTTAACAGCGAACGTACAGCCATTGCTCACCGCGAAGGGTAGATATTTAATCTTTCGCGGTTTTTATTGCCGCATGAGAAATGAGTGAAGTATGCGATATCTATTCTTAAGGGATTTTGCTGTGATAGAAATTTATTGTCGCTTGAGTGACTTCCATATTCAGAGATTCACTTATTCAGTTTAAAGATATATTGATACATGGCTATGGTAGCCTTGTAAATATTTGTTATATTTTAAAAACGTTAAATTTGTACTGTACTGGAAATAAGCAATAGGTATCTCTATACACGTATGCTGATGTAAAGGCGATAGTTCTGTTGTTGGTCGTTGCAAAATATATTATTTTACATAATGAAATGCAATGCAAAACGAGTATTATTACAAGATAGTTTATTTTAACCCAGCTTCCGAAGTCACAGGAGTTTAGTCAAACATAAATATTTTATCAGGCAGACGCGGACTTTTTGTCAAACACCAGTACCGGAGAACAAAGACCGCTCAAAGTTTGCCATTTCATAACATGACATCACTCAGCAAATAAATTTTAACATTCCGACGCAGTGAAGCAAATCTCATTATACACGGTGGCTTACTGAGTCCTAAAGTCCATTAGAGATATTTATCTTAATTTAAGTTATATAATAGTAATTTTATTCACTTTTCGTATTTTAGTGTTTAAATTGTTATGTCTGGTAATGACTGGCTTTAAAGTTTCGGATACTGCAAAAAAAAATAATTTGCAATTTTTTAATACAAATATTATAAGTTCCTTTTATTTCTAAAATAGATCTTCAATAACAACACTTTTAAAGTAAAGAAAATCACATCACAAGAGCTCGCTTTCCTAATTCAACCAAATGGGATATACCCAAAACAATATTGTTTTGGGTCGGCAGTCAACAGTCGTTTTGGGTCCAGACAACCACGCATATATCGTTAAAATATTAATAATCCAATGAGGCCGCTTCCCCGCGCCTTACTTGTAAGTAAATATTGTAATTTTATAATTTTACAAGCTGTGCCCGCGACTTCGTCCGTCTGGAATTTAACAAAAAGTGTTTTACTTTATTTTGTTTTAGTAGCCTTAGTTACATCTTATTACCTAATAAAATCCCGTCAAAATCGGACCAGCCATTTCAGAGATTAGCCAGAACAAACAGACAGACAGCCAAAAATTGTAAAAAAAACATTTTGGTGTATATACCGTATGTATATTCATATGCATGTAGTAAAAAACGGTTATTTCAATATTACAAACAAACACTCCAATTTTATTTATATGTATATACAATAGTACTCAGTGCTGTAACGTAAGTACGCTCATAGATTTGCATATCTAGCATTTATTATCATTTCAAACCACGAAGTCACAAAAACATTAGGTAAACGTTAAAGAGAGAAATAATTTAGCAGCATCAATATTAGCTTAGAATATTTTACTAAACTAACATTGATTTTACTAAACTAACTGTCAAGGCTAATAAAATTAACCAGTTTTGTCTTTGCCGTAAAAAATCATTCACATTTCGTAATGTTGAACAAATACTGTAACTACGTTTTACGATATATATTTAGGTTTTTTACATATGTAAGATATTTGTCAAAAACACATTATTACAAAAGGTATTTTCTAGAATATTCTTGTATGATTTATAAAGAACGATTTATTATTTAAACAGAAATCCGGCTATCAAAATAATATCATCAAATTATCCTATAAATACCTTTAACACTATGTCAATATTATTATTAAAAAAACACACTCAAAAACATTGAATTTTACATAATTTTACTTTAAATACCAATCTTAGTAACTTAGTAAAAAGATCGTTGATTGTATCCAACATAACAAAGTTGTGTAAAACACAGCTAGTAGGTATATTTTTCTAAAATCTTTGTAAGGTAAATTATTCATTCACGAATCCAGAAGCTAAATTACGGTGCGTGTATCCCTTTCCTCGAACTCATCTTTTATTCATGGGCCGTGTGTGATTTTCATCGACATTTAATTTTGTAGTCGCGAAATAAACTCTTATTTATTAAATGTCAAAGCAAATTTTATTATTCATTTGGTTAACTCTTTGATTTATTGATACCACAAAGCATTTCTTTTATAAATTAGAACAACTGAGAAGTAATGGGAGGAAATTACCTGAAAGTATCTGAGAAATGAAAAATAAAAATCAACACTACATAATGACGTGATATCTAACGATAAGGTAAGGTAGTTACGATTATAACATACTTGTTTCTAATAACATATGAAGTATAAAGATCGATAGTAGCATTTTGACACCCACTATACATTGACTTCGAGATAAAGCTTTAAATAACGGTTAAAAATGACTCCCCTTTAAGTGTCGAGCAATAAATATGGGTTATATCGATAGCCAGTGAAGTATAATGCAGACGGAAGCGCGTAGCAGATAGCGGCTAAAATATAGGCGGGAATGAATGGCTTGGCTAATAGACGCATTAGCCTGTCGGAAGGAGCGCGAACCATCAGTTATCCATACCTGATGGCAATTTACCCTCTTAAACCGGACGAGGGCCCATCACCGACACTTTTCCAATTCGGAAATTGGTATATCCACAGCGTGTTGTGTAGGTGTAGAGGCTAGGCGCGCCGTCATTAACTTTATATGTAGTAATAAAATAATTTACGGTAACTTTTACAGTTTTGGTATAAGTGCTTTAAAAATAACTTACTTTACTAAAATATGTGTAGGTACTCAGATTGTGTATTATATACGCTCATGTTTTAATACTTTGAATCAAACTGCTTGGATGTAAATCTTTAAGAATAATATATGTTTAAGAACGTGACTAGGAGGTAAGTAAAGTAGGATAACATATATATATGCAAATAAATATACACTTACACACTCATACCCCCGCACTAGGATTCCCTGTATCGCGGGCGGCATGGACAATACAAATAAGACATCACTGACACCCACGACCCGAGAATAAACATTTATCTGCAATATAATTTACATCTGGCCCGTGGCCCCAACGTGTACGGGAACCGAACCCGGGACCTTTCGCTTCGTTGCAAGTACACCACCCACTAAACTTTAGGGTCATCAATATATTAAAATTACAAGTCATTTATATATGATATTAAATAATTTCTGGATAAGAAATGTACGCAACATAGAATTTGCCGATAGAAAAGTTAAATTCTTTTATTACAAACATTTCATTATCTCATAATATTGAACAATTAATTAATATGTAACCTAATTATATTACCTATACTTATTTTATATTTCTTTAGCATAATAAAAGTCATACTTTAAATTGTTCAATGTTTCTGGGTATAAGGTTATAACATTGAATAATAATGAACAATTTAACCTATAAATTTACTACTTGACCTTCATACTATACGATTATTTGATTACATTACAAGTATTTGAGTTTGACTAACATAGTTTTGGTCTTAGTAAAACACTTGTGCTATTCGTGCTCGTAAAATAATATCAAATAATATCCTTGCTCGTACTAGTTTCGCCATTAAAATTCAAAGCAAAACGAATGACGTCATTTATGCATATAATATACACATATAAACTAAGCACATGTGTGTAGAATAAGAAGGCGCTTGTTTTAAAAATGACATCATTAATCCACGTCCCGAGACTATTTATACAAAACACATCAGTGTACTCACTGGTCTTACTGCATGTAAATATCAGCGTAAATGCGCCATACCTGCTCAGCTGATATTCAGTTAAATACGTGCTACAGCCAGCTATTAAACGTTTGAACTAAAAGCAACGTATAATTAAGGGTCATTTTCCAACGGCAGTTAACATAGCGAGCATAATATAGAGCTGTAGCATTGAAGTGTCAATTAAATACAATAGCGATGCGGGGAGAGTCAAAGTCAATCGCGTAAGTCGACTAACTGTATTATACCAGTAAGAACATTGCGCACGTAGTGAGAGCAGTTGTAGGCGCAGCGCCTGTCGTGGGCGCATTCTTTGAAAGCTACGGCCGCTGTAATAATTTCTGTAGGTTCAACATTCATTAAATACCACACGAAGAATATCAAGAACGCGTAAGAAATAACGCTGTAAAAACATCTATAAACGTAATATTTCCTCTCTTTTTACCTGACTGCAAAGGAAGGGTTATGTTTTTTGCGAGTATCTTGTATGTAAATTTCTTTATTACGTCTCATCTTCCAAACGGCTGAACGGATTTAGACGGTTAAGGTATCATCATATACATCTTAAAAAATTAAGTGTCCTTAGATAGGTAGGTGTATGAAAAAATTGGCGATATTTTGCGCAAAATAAGGATACGTTACTAAAGGAAATTACAAAAATATATATAATTTATATGTTTTAATTTCATTAATTAATAAGTTTAGAAAGTTCTGTGAGCATAAAAATTAGTCATGTTTGTGTCGAACCTTGTGCTATCATATAAAATTTGAAAAAATAGAAATATGCGGATCCTAATCCTTTGTGAAGCGTTTACAATAATAAAAAATGAAGAACTCGATTACAACAAAAAATAATTTAAAAGTAATGGACTAAAAAACCAAAACAAGACTCGGAATAGAAAACAAAAAAATACTTTTTAATATTTTTTTTTGCAACCGCGTTTTTAACTTTAGTATTAATGTATGTAATCATTAGTCTTTATTGCTGAAACATTCTTAACCATTTGGCTTGATGTTGAAGATAGATTAGAGACTTCCAACATAAATTATCAAGCGGCATCGCAGCGCTAACCAACAACTGTCTCTAACATGGGGACAATAGATGAGAGGAGAGTGCTTAGGATTTAGTAGTATCGTTTAATGTGATAAATAATTTTATTTTTGCTAGTACAGTAATGTAATGTATTTCTCTCGCAGCAATGTGATATTTGGGGAATATTAAAGGCATACTGTCTGTGCAAACTGTATTTGATAAAAACTAGTGATCTGACCATCTACTGCCTCACCAGATGCTCTCCCTTCCCTTCTAAGTATATCCACGCCCAGATGTAACCCAGTCACGAACGCTGCATTGTATGTGCTGCGCTCACGGTATAGGTTACGCTGGCATTCCTCACATAAAATATAACCTTTGTTATAGTAGCTACGTTAGATAGTAAATTGCGAACATTGTACGGAGATGCGTGGGCGCCGTGCGCCGCTTCGAACAAATGGACATGTCTGTCTTGCAGCGAGTGACACGCTAGTAACTGTTCGCTAGTAAGTGTTGCAATAGTTTCATATAAATAAACTAAGAGAACCCGCTATAGGCACGTTTACAAATATCAGTCTCATTGTGTGCTAATGTAATCAAACACAAGTACAGTAAATTAATTGCAATTAACATACAGTTATATTGGGCGAACTCAACCAGTGCCTACATATCGCGCAAATGCGTATATCGATATAATTACGATACTTTAATGATTATTTAG
>DWPA01002336.1:0-15966 GCA_018251375.1 Calpodes ethlius
GGGGCATTTAGATTATTGTGCCAAGAGAAGGGCAATGTGTAATATACAAAAACTTTTATTGAGAACAGTAAGAACGTTCGGGAAGGTTTACGAATGCCTACGCATATTTATTGACCCACAAGGCGGTAAAAGTCTTTTTTCATTAAGAAATTTTTCTATTTAATTTAAAGGAACTCCAGCAAATAAGACATGTATACATGTATATTTCCAAGAAGAAACAAAGAATTGGGACGTCGGAAAGGTCGAGTCGATATTTTAGGACAATTAAAGCGCAGGTCATTTAAATATTGATGAATAACGAATCGCAACCAAAATTTTTACCAAATATGTATGAAGCTATTTCTTTTCGAATACGTACAGTGCACATGACATTTGTTTTCGATACTTGTGATATCTTTTTGTCAGGTCTCACGCGCTATCTATCGAAAATAGCCACGAACTTTCCGGAACAATCTATTACTTCAAGCCAAAACTAAGCCTGTGTAAAATATATTATTTATAGACATCATATACAGGCGTACAAAAACATACACAGTAGGTTATCTTAATAAAACGAAATCAATCGATGATATGCTTAGTTTAAAATCACGGCTGTTAGTCACTTCACTATACACTAGTTCATAGGAATCTATTAAAACTTATGTCATAAACATAATTGCGTTTGGAAGACGTCGAGGACTGTTTTCGCAGCAAGATAATATAGTGTATTTGCATTCGAGACGGGGCGAGGTTTACTGTGAATGTTTGCTGTAGTATTTAGTTTTTTATGGCCTTATTGACTGTCTAGCTTTACCTAAGCCCTAAGACAACATTTCATGTCAGAACTAGTTTAGAATACACTGTATTATATTACTAGATGTTACTCACGGCTTCACCCGCGTCTGAAATAAGGACAGCAATAAAAACGATGTCGATTCCTTTCTAACATTGGTTGCTAGGCAACGCTTTGGTTAACAACAAATTAAAGATGTTCTTTCATTTTACTCAAATCAACATCACACTCCTCGTCCCCACAACTATTTCCAAACCAATTATATTATAGCGACGTTCCGTTGCACCGTGAAAGAAGGACAAACAAACAAACAAACAAGCAAACACACACACACACACACACAAACACAAACAAAGCCACTTTCGCATTTAAAATATTTGTATAGATATTGACTTATTAAGGATGTAGAGGGCAACTGTCTGACGTCGATATATCCGAGGGTCTAGAACTCTAGACAAACCACTTTTCTATTCACGCCCACGCTCCTACAACGTACAGCAAATGACATTAGTTCTCTGCGCGAAAAGTCATCCCATACTTTTTAGACCTTGACCGTGAATAGAAAAGCATCTTTGCTAGGGAGACTGATTGGCAAATTAATTAATAAATTAACTAATACCTACTAAATAAACAATGTTCATGTGTTTCTGCATATTTTAGTAATATGATTTAATGTATAAATATGTCTAAGGCACAGTTTTAAATTTTGGTTGCATATTTTATTAAATTAATAAAGACCCAGTCTAAATTCGGATGAAATGTAATATTACTTGATAATGGGTTACTTTATACTGACAGTGTTAAATATATTTTCTAATTCTCGTCTTTCTATTTTCTTTCTAATTCTGTATCTTTTCCTAAATAGTTATAATTATAATTTGCTAAATATTACATTTCTAGTTATTCTTATAACGAGTACATTTTTTTCCTTGACATACAATATGATATAATTTTAAAACTAAACTTATCCAAAGTACTCACCAATGTCTTCATCAGCGCAGAAAGTTCTTTGGTGACGACGGCAAATTTAAAGAATGCGGCGCCGATATCCGGCTCCGAGTCTTTACTCAGAGCGTTCCCGCCCAGCCTCTCCAGCGCCCGAGACAGGTACATCTCGTTATCCACGTGGGCTGTGAAGTAAAACAATAAATTTAATTCCTATGTTTATAAGACTTAAGTTGATACTTGCGACTTAGTCTGCGCGTAATTTATTATTTGTTAACTTATTAAATTCACCCTGTCCCTCCTAATTCAAGAATATTTTTTTGGGTCTACTACTAAAACCCCAATATTTTCTATACACGGTACCATTACCCCAGTGCATGCGGATAAAGCAGTCCGATAGCGTTTTTTTCCGGCTTACTTAAATATCAATATTTATGGCTAACCAAGAACTTTAGCGTAATGTTAGATAACCTAAAAAATCCTCATTAATAGCAAAGAAATTCAACCCGACTGGTGGTTCCAGAGACTGGCGCGTTCAAACTAATAAACAAATAATTAATCTTTTCAACTTTAATCTACTACCTACTACTAGTAAATTCGTATGAACGATATCAACCAAGCTAGCTTAACTATTATATGGAAATAAAACTCAATGGACTTGAACACTGTTCGACTAAAATGTATTTATGTTCAACCGATACATTACTTGACATACATAAAAAGTATTAAGAATATATATTTCACATCGACTTTTCATAGATAAAGGATATTTTAAAAAACCCTGTAACAATTTTCAGCATGACTATTTTTACTCCCGAAATAAGCTGAAAGAGTAGTCCACAGTAATCGCAGTATCAAGTTACAACTTAAATTTAAAAATCAGTTCAACAATGCCATGGAAAGTGCGGATTAAATAGTATTAACTGCAGAGTCCAAAAAAGCGTATTCATTGTCGTCGGCTTTCATTGCAAAATTGAAATCGGAAATTTCGTACAATTTTGCCAACAGGACTGGATTAAGAGGACGAATTGTCCATAGACCTTATTATTATTTGTTGATTGGGTAAGAGATTTCTTTTCAAAAACTCTGTGGTTGCTCATCAAGCCCTGTAGCCTAGTTGGTAGTGACACTGCCTGCGAAGCAAGTGGTTCTATGTTCGATTCCCGGCCGCGGCACTTATTTATGTGGAAGATAAATATTTGTTCTTGTGTCATGGGTGTTAGTGACGTGTTATTTGTGTTGTCCATACCACCAAACAGGTAATGCTACTGCGGGAGTAGGAGTGTGTTAGCGTTTATTGGCTTTATAAAAAAAAAAATTAACTGCAATACGCTCTCGGCGTACGCTTTCATCATCGATTAATTTAAGCATTTTATTTTAAACGCTTACACACTCATACCCTGGTTCAAGAATTAACAGTTTCGCGGGCGGCGTGGTCAACACAAGTAAAACATAGTTAACCCAACTACGGCCCGAAAACAATAATCTATCTATCACAAAAATGTCTGCCCGGGACAGAATTCGAACTTTTTTACCAAGCAGGGTTATTATTAATATTTAAATACGACTTTTAACGTGAATAATTTCAGTCACAGAGTATAACACATTTAAGAAATTGTTCAAGTAATTGTCCAATTCAATGAAATTATATTCAAGATTAAGTAATTCACTATTAACCGAGTGATAAAACTGCAAATGAAAAAATTAATAGTTTAAATTTAGTACAATCAAGCTGAAGTTCAAGCGTCAAAGCAGAAAGGACTTGACAGTTACAGAGATGATAATCTTACAAATACTACAATAGTTTAGAACCTAGTCTAAAACAGAGCCTGTCTTCCCACACAAGCTATTCACAAGTGCGACAGCGACATACATTACATGTGAATATTGTCGCTGCGACACGCGACATTTTGTTCATTATAATAGAAATTTGCTGCCACCAACGTCGTCGTACATTTTCAGCATCGCTGTTAAACTTGTAAACAGACTTAACAAAACATTATGCGTTTCTATAAAAGGATGGAAACTTTACAAGGATTCATTTTATCCTTACTCCGAGAGCCGGAGATTTAATTAATTCCCTCCTACTTTAAGGATTGACCCACTTCATTCCAAGTGATAATTAATGACTGTAGCAGATGAAGCGTTAAATCAATCGCGCGTTATGCACTCATAAACAATGAAGTGACGTAATTGCACTGTCCTACATCATTCACATCGGTGTAGCAACATGAACTCGTTATAGTAACTAGAATAAGAGACCTTCCAGCCCTTACTGCCAGCCTTTTCATGGTGTACTCAGATAACGAACCTGGAAATGACGGCAGGTTCCTTGATAGTTGTGGAGCCAAGTACTTGGTTGTAAGTGTAATAGTTCCCTCGCGTCATCAACGTATTACCGATCAAGAAGGTAGAGAAGGATTCGCTCGAAATGAATTTTGGTAACACTTCATCTTACCAAGGTAGCCTTATAAAGATTACCTTCAAATGATGACACGTTATGTACTACTATTGAGGTTCTAAGTATTATTATCCAAGTTCGCGATAATATTTTAATAGAACAGTGTTATTATTTACTTTCAATACCAATATTAAATAATAAGGAATATTTTGGCTTAGTTGCTACTGTCGTTGCTATGGTTACCGTTGTTAAGACAATTCCGAACCAAAGCGAAGCACAGCTAGTTTTAACCATTATACCTATATATATCTGTATGTCTATATAGCATCATTGAATAGTAATTTGTTACAGACTTAACAACACAGCGCACTGCAATCCTTATCGCCTATTGCAAGACTTACATCACAGATGCGATAATGCGATCAGGTGGGTATTTAATTGCGGATATGCAGAAAACATAGTAATGCACTTAGCGTTTAACTGGTTCTTTGTAATGAAAGAAGCTCGAGGAATAGAAGACACTAAGAACTAAAACATGTTCCTTTTACTATTGATGTAACTGATTATGATATCTTGTACTATAAAACGAGTTATTCTTATATACCTATTGTTAGGTAAAATACTTGTAATATTATTAAATAACTTACATATTTTTATTTATCTATAAGATTACTTTCTATTTTCAACATTAGCTAAATCTATCAAACACATGTTCCTATAGTTAAAGTAATTGCTTGATCTGAAGTAATCAAATTAAGGAAAAGCATTGTTCTACGAATCGAAATAGTAATCTTAAAATTCAAAAATGTCTGATGCAAAAACCATGAAATCTTTAAAAGACTGTTTCACTGCTAAGTGAGGGGTCGTTGTCAGTAGAAAATAAAAGCACAGGCTAGGATCCGTGTCGCGGTCCATATACGCCTAGCTAAATCCTACCAACGCAACGCTCTCTGAATACCAAATAGAAAAGAACCAGCCTAACATGTCGCGTTTCAATTACTCGGTGAGACACGAGACGTATTTTTGTACAAACAAAACGAATCTCTCAAGAAGAACATGGCCATATATTAGAGGACGACATACGGCTCGAAACCGTGAAATATGTTCACAACAATCCCAAGGAATAACTTAAGAAACATTTATATTCACAGACCATTTTAGGTATTCATAACATCTGCGTAAATACTGATCTTTTTATTCCACAACTAGCAATAGATCGAGACTACGCTCGCGTGGATTAGGACATTGAGGCAATTCTGTCGTGGATAAAGACACCCTTAAAGACAATATATTAATTTTCTTTGGTTTATGTCCCAGGATTCGAACATAATTATTATATCGCAAATGTAAGTTTTATTAAAAAAGCAAATATAAATATTTTTCCCCTTAATAATATTGATCCCTTAAACCTTGTCTAGATTAAATTTAAAAAAAAACGCAAATGTAGATATTAGTGTTTGTGATAACTTACATGCCAAATTTGAAGTCCCTAATTTTAGTTATGGAAATAGAGGAACTTTTGTATTCAATCTAAAGTTGCTTTATTTCCATAGACGCCCTCTTTATTCTTCAATCTCGTGGGTGTCTCGATAAGTCCTTAATTAGGTTGCCTACGTCATGAGAGGACCTCATCGTCCAAACTTCGTTATTCTAGCTGTATTCTGCTAAAGTTCTGCTATGATACATCAGTCAATAGCTGCCTCACAGACTATCAAAAATCATAATGTTTGCTATCATTAGATAGATTACTGAAAACGGAGGTTAATCGATAAGGATAAGCGGTTTTATATGTTTCAAAACTAAACTTAAATTCAGTTAACTTTAAGAGCTTAATTTGATGGTAATTGCAAAAAAATATATATAATATGTTTTTCTGCACTTAATAAATAATGATTTTATATAAATAGTAAGTGCTATTCAAATGTCCCCTTTTTGGAGCACAGTTATAATTGTAAAGCTATAATAAATATGTTAAACTATACACTATGCCTCTCAAGTTATGAATAACGACTTCACAAAGTGATAAATTTGAAATTCAAATGAGATTTGTCATGGAATATCTATAATCACTACTTTCACTTCTGCATCTAAGTTAATACTATGTGGGATTTCGGACTGAGATAAATTAAGGTGTGGTTGAAATTAAATAAATCTTCGAAACAGTTACAAGTTTTTATGCATTGGAAATTATCAAGGCCATCACGTTATATACAGCCATGTATTTTACACAAAGTATATATCATATATGTGCATATTATTATGCAATGAGAAACTAAATCCATGACCATTTTCAAGACTTTAAAATAACTTGTTAGTGGTGGAAGTGATTTGTGAATTCTTTGTGTGTATATTATTTTTAACATAAATGCAAATGCATGCAATGCCCATGCAAATTATTTCTAACATAAATTGATCTGATTACAATTGATGTAGGTAAGTTTGTTCCTCATTTACTCCAAAAGGATTGTGCGACATTTAGATTACTTTGCAGGTGATTTTGTGAAGTTAGATTGCAATCATATCGACTCGAAGTCGCAGGCTAATATTAGTAAAGAGGCAAAATGTTACCGATACGTAAAAAAATAAACCTATATCTATAAACCTATTCAACCTTTTCTCTATGTATTCCCGTAACTAACCAGAAATTTCAAGTCGCCGGTGCAACACTACGGTACAATCGAAGTGCTATCATTAAATCAAGACACGTGCCGTAACGTGGTAGGTGAACGTTTTAAGTATTGTTCACATCACACGATGTACTAATGGACGAAACGTCTTCGGCGCTTGGAAATGTTCCAGCGAGCTTCGACCGGCGGCATGCCCAATGTTTTATTCGCTATTTACTAACAGTGTTGGGTTACAGAAATACGACGTAGAAATCTAATTTACATTTCTTCACAAATTGAATACGCTATTGACCTTTAAATTCGCTGCAGGAATAAAATAGTACTTCACAAAATAAACATATGCTCTCTCAGATCAACTGGACAACAGGGTCATCACAACATCGGATGCAGATCGTAATTCCATTTTAAAATAGCTGTAATTTCTTCTGCCAACAAACAATATCCTGGCTAATCATAGTAATACCAACCTAGAACTTTTTTCTTCGTAAATAATTGAGCAAAAAACGCAAGAGACCGTTCCAAACGAAATAGCACATCATTGTGTAGGAATGTGTGCGGTTGTTTGGTTGTTTTTGCGCGGGCGCACGACCTTGCCGGGCGCGCGGCGCGGCGCTGCGCGGGCGCAACCCGAACCAGCGAGACCAGTTCCGAGCGGGCACAGTAAACAAACCTTAGCACGCGATGGAATTGCAAAGTCAATAAACTCGACCCGCTACCTCTGTCGCCACTCGTTTCGAAATACTCCATAACCAGTCGGAAAGCGAAAGCTGTAATTTAAGATTCAATTACAAAAAAGCACTATAAACTCGTCTTCAGTTTCACTGGGCTTTTATAAAGATAACTAGAAACTATGAAATATAAGAACTTGTCGTATTGTTTCCTTTACAATAATGATATAAACAGTAGTCGACAAACAAGCAGACCGGTCCTTTTATACATATTATACAGTATCATCGAAGCGTGGCCGTTGAAAAATAAAAACGGGAAATCATTAAATTTTTATGTTATAACCAATAATTTACATGGTTGCAGCTATTGAAAAATCAGACGTATTCACTATTTTATTACTACGAGAACAAATAAAAATGAAATGTTAAATTTATTTTGTAACTTTTTTAATTAGGTACTCTTTCCGGAAGTGAAAAAAACTAGAGTTGAAACTCAACGTGCGGTGGACTGAAAGTTTCATTACGAAATAAATTTCGATAAATAATCCATTTCGAGGCAGGTGCGAGGTGTTCGGCTGGCTGGCTGTACATTTGAAATTCGGAACAATAAACCAAATACACAGACATTATACGACAGCGAATGAAACGAGACATCGACCTACTTTCCTTTGCAACTCGCACATGAAGGGAAATTCATTCGACCAGTGACCGGTGTCGCCAGCTCTGGTAAAGGTCCACTGAACGACTTGTTATTTACCCGCATTTAGTATAATTACTCTTGCTTACTTAGTTTAATAACACCCGTTTAAAATAATTACGGGTCTATCTACGCTTCTAGATGCTTCAATGAAAACATTTTTATACAATAATATACACAAGGAAAGCTTGTATTTCCAAATTCACTTTCAATTTATTAAAACTCAGTCAAGTAGCCGTCGTGAGCCTATAACGTTTTTGAAGCGCAGTCGACTGATGTTGACCGAAATAAAATACGAGTGGCCCTTAATATATTAGTAGGCCGGCAACGTAAGTAATAAAATAAAACATGGGATATCATCGTGCATAAAAATTAATTTGCTTTACGTGTGACGTAAAAATTGTTTCTTTTCGTTCCATAGAAGAGCTCTCGACATGACTCCATTAGTATGAAATAATTATAATAGTCTAAGGAAATATTTTATTGTTACTTTAGGATATTCACACGCATGATCATAAAATGATTTTGAATTTGACACCTGTAAATATTAAATATTCATAAGTTTTAAATGTCAAGTTAAAGAATGAGTTTCATTGCGATTCTGGATATTAAAATTCTGATTTTGTGTAAAGCATAAAACTTAATGGTTAATAATGAGAATAAAAGAAATCGTTTTATTAACATTTCAAGTGCGGCAAAACAAAGACTTAAGCTTGTAGTGTTCAGTGAAAGCATTACAGAAGCGCAATTCAAATGCTTGTTGACTATGCATATACACTTTCCAACTATTATTTGGTAAAAAAACAATTGTAATTCGGTGGCTTGCAATAAAGACTTTTGTAACAATTACACAATAGCTTAGAGATATGATATTTAAATATTTGTCTTCGAATTTACGATTCATTGTTTCAATATTGAGATTACTACGGTCCAGCGAGTCTTTTGTGCATAATAAAATGTTTAATTGTTTGCTATATGCATAACTTATTTAAGAAACACTCACTTTAAAGGTGAACGCACCATCGACTACCGAGTCCTAAATGACATTACAAATAATACAACTTATTAGGTAAAGGTTAACAAAGGTGAACTTAAGATTGAAGTTAAAGTCAATGAAGGTGAAACTTTATATTGGTGAAAATTAAGATATTTATGCGTGTAATATTATGTTTGTGATATTTTACCTTGTATTGTATTATGCAGTTACTTCTGAACAATAGAGAATTTAGGTAACGTATACAGGTTTGGCTTCCCTTTTAAGAGATTTCGTTCTGTTTTGGTTCGTCTATCGATTCAACAAGCCAATATAAGCTTAATGTAAGTTGCGTAACGTCAACTATGTAAGTAACAATAATTAGAGAACTAAGAAAATTCATTTTTGTTGCTATGTAAGTAATAAAGTCCTAATTTTAAAAAGGGTTCTTAGCGACATCTGTAATTGTATTATAATTGCATATGAAATTTTTTCAACACCGCTTCTTAATTTTTGTACGAAATTACAGATAACTAAAGTTAGGAACCAGTTGAAATAGAGTTTCTAAAAACTTATTAATATCGAATATACAGTGAAAAAACATTGTAGAATATTATTATTAGTTTTTCAGACGGAAATATATAAATACGTGAACATCAAACGCTAAAGGAATCTAAGTTTGAGAGCGGTGAGCAGGAAGAGTCACGTCCAACTTAGCCCACTGTTAATATGCATCGAACATTTCTACTATTTCCAGCGTGGCTCGGTCTATTCATAACACTTCCTCCGGCTTCATGGCTATTTATAGTTCGGTCTCGTGTCGTCGGGAACTCTAGATAACTCGGCACCGACGGTGGCGCCTAAAACCGGTCAATACTGGTGAGGGTTTAATCCAATTTCACCAAAAGATATTCCATTAAAAAGTCTCTTTAACGCCTAACAGCAAGTTAGAAATTTAGTTAACATATCTGTGAGTAACAATAAACCTTAACCTCGTAAACTTAAGTTAGAACTAACGAAGGATTTCAACCCACTGGATTTTAAAAATTAAATTAAGAATGTCTTAAATAAACTTTGTTACTACAAATGTAATATACGCTAATAAATCACTAAAAAATGATCTCCTTGTGGCAACTTTTAAAGTACAGAGTGTAAAAGTTGGGGAAGTCTTCAGAAAGCTTTTTTGAAGACCGTAGTCACGCAACCTTTCCTTTTATTTCAAATGATTTATATAACATTCGAGGCTAATGAGAAATACCATTATTATAATAACGTTGATGTCGTTGGTGAAACATACCATTTCCGGAGTTGTGGATCGCCTTTATGGCTTTCTTCAGTTTCGTTAGGCCATCGCGGTCAAAATCCAAAGTCTGAAACAAGGGAATGTCACAGTTAAAAATAAACATAATGTTATTTTACAACTGGATATTTTGTTAAACCATACAAATGGGAATAAATTAAATAAACGGTAACACACTCATACCCCCGCAGTAGGATATACCTGTGTCGCGGGCGGCATGGACAACACAAATAACACGTCACTGACACCCATGACCCGAGAAGAAATATTCATCTGTCACATAAATATCTACCCCAGCCGGGAATCGAACCCAGGACCACTCGCTTCGCAAGCAGTGTCACTACCAACTAGGCTACAGGTCCGTCAATAGAACATTATTTTTCCATTGAGCATGTCAAAAAACCATATCCTGAAGATATAATTTCTAAAATATATATACATTTTTTATAAACTATTTGACATGAAATCCTATTTCAGAAGTTACTTTGACTCCCGATATCTAACTACATAACACAAAACCGTTCAAATTGGCAATAATTGTAAAATTAGAGGCAATACCGCAGTCTATCGCTCCCCTGTGATTTCAACACGAAATTTGTTTAACTTTGAATTGCCGAAATTGCCTTCAGTTTATTTTGGACGGCCTTTGAAAAGGGTGAACTGACTGGTGACAGTTTAGTTAGTAATATCTCTTTTCGTTTCTACAACTCTTTGTATCGAGTTTCACTTTTAATAAATAAATTATTCTCATAAGACTGTCCGTACACTGGTAAGAAAATGAGACCAATTAAATTAAATATTCTGATATGGTCGTGCGAAAACTGTCGATACAGGGACATTTATTATAAAAAATACACAATAAAACTTTTTAATATTGATAGGACAAAAAAAAATTATAGAAAGGTAACCAATAATACAATTTATTTTAGCAGTGACTAAGCATCAGGAACGTTTAATAATCTATAAGCGCCACACCAAGTTTGTACAGAGTAGGACTTCACGAAGATACAAACACTAACCTGCAGTCATTAGTCAAAACGCAATTTATTCGTATCTCCGTTACGAGAAACAGAACGTCACAACTCATTCATTTTACTTACGTTTAACTCGTCTGCCGGCGGCGAGCTACCCACTCTGCAAGTGAAAGGCTATTTTTCACCATACTGCAGCCTTCATAACAACACAAGTATGTATTTATTTTCAGTTGTAATAAACTTCAGTTTATGAATCTAAACGCAAATTATAAATGCGAAAGTGTGTTTATTTGTTTTTCTTTCACGGTGCAACAGAACATCCTTATAATATGATTTTTGGTATGGAGATAGTTGAGAAGATGTCAAGTACCACAGGACTCCACCGTGAAAAAACTTCTCATTTCTGTGAGAAGATCCATTAAGGTGTACATTCCAGCCAAATTAAAGGGAGTATTTAACAACAAAGTATTGCCTAGCAACCAATGATAGAAAGGAATTGGAAATCTTTTTATCGTTATTCTTTTCTATCACGCGTGCGGAGCCGCGGGAAATATCTCCGTCCACCCACCTATGAACTGAGTCTTAAAAAATATATAGACTATTACTAAGTAAGTACGCATACCACCTTAAACTGTATCTCTTTTATCATCAGACGCGATTTGAGTCAACTATAACTTATAATTAGAAAAGAGGAACTGTCACTTATAACCTTTTTTGCTCAGCAAGGTTGGCCTGGACTGCACATGGAAAGAATCCCTTAAATCTTAGAAACAATATTACTAAACAAATGTCTTCAAGCATTTTAACCAAATCGATTCATTACTAAGTACACAGGCAGTTACACCAGCGTATCACGAGCAGGACGCGCGAGAAATACGACTGGTAATTATTAATTTAATAACAATGAATGTCCGAGCAACGCTTGATACTATTAACTAACAAGATTATTACGGCAGATAATGACGGCACACAAATGATGCATATGTTCACAAATTTGGGATTATCTGCTTTAGATACAATTATCGAGGTCATTAATTTAGTTAAGCGAATATGCTAAAATGACTAATGGGAATAATTTGTATCTAAAACACCCTGTTATACGACGGGTTCGCTAAATTGTATTTCAGTTTTGTGCCGCCGGTAATATTTATTATGTTACTTGGCTGTTACTTGTGTATGTTTCTCTATGTCATGTCTATCTAAAACTGTGGATCGTAAATTTATTACAATATATCTATAACTATAAATTTCGCATCAGAAGTAGTTAATTATTTTTTGTACTTATCTATTGCAGATAGTGTCTATTAATTTGCAAAAATCGGCAATTAAAATGTATTATGATACATACTTAAAACCTCCCACCCACAAAGAAAATATGCATTACTACAAATAAAAGTATATGTCAACATACATACCAGCACCAACATTTTTTTGCCCCAAAACAGTGCTCAGAATAAGTTAATTCTACGACTAAATTATATTACGATCCAATTATAAACATTTTATTAAAGAAAAACATATTATATTGCAATGCAAATGTGAAATTGTGAACAATGTTGTTTTATTATCTTCAATTTACAGACACAATCTCAATATTTACAAGTATAATAGCAAAGTAAAGTATTAACGTAAAAATTAAATACCTAACTTTGATTGCTCGAAAATCTTCCCACGATATAGGTACTCGTAATTGGAGCCGCGAAGGGGCCGTGAAACGTAATTAGAAACCGCTGCTTCAATGTTATGGTAACGTTTTCTTGAAGTATCGCACATTAAAATTCAACCTTTCAAAGTTGTATTACGGCAATATTTAAACTAAGTTGAGGGTATGAGCGATTAAAAGTTATGAAATTGGATTTAAACCTTTCCCGTGAACTTTATAAATTAAATTATTACAAACATCGTGTAGCTAACAAAACACAGTACAGCAATTTGTAACAGGCGACATCAAACTGGCCGCGATCGCGGTGGAAACTATTCCATTTTAATAATTTAAAATTTCAGCTTTGGGAATTTTAGAAAAATGCTTCGTTAATTTCAAAAGGGAATGAAAAAGAGCCAGCTGAACTAAAACAGCAAGCAATCCGGTCGCAGTTTGATTGTTGATTGGATTAAAAACTGACGTGATATTCCGTAGAGGTGCAGCAGAGCGTGAAGATTCAATCAAACTGCAGGTATAATCAAACACAGCTCCTAGTCAGCGCAACACGGGCATGAAAATTCGAGGAATCTAACCTATTGTATTTCACAAAGTCTCGATTGATGGCTAACTGTAGGCAACGAGTCGCTGTATTTTTATTCACGAGATTCATATCGCACGGTGGAGTACTTTCGCTCCAGTGCAGAACAGTCGGTGATGCAGTGGCCAACATAGTATTTACGTGAATATCCGATAAAGCGCAAACGAGCCCCAGAACTGGTAGTAACTGGCCATCGTCGCCCATGAATATCATTATTAAGGAAGCAGCAGCAATGTTTTGCTGGCCAACATAGAAGAGAGAACAATGAATAACTGGATTTCTAACCCCAACGTGGCCCAGATGAGTAGTTTGGCGTTTTCTAATCAAGAATTTTTTTTGTAGCAACTTAATAATAGTAATGATAAAGCAATTCTTACCACTCAACCTAATTTTACCAACCTGCCAATTGGCAACGAAATTTCAATTTCACAGCAAGAACCTCTTAGTTCCAAATTATTCCTGGATATTGTACATAAACATCAGATTTTCAACAATTGTAGAATTAAGACTGAGTATTCAAAAGATACATCCTTTACTAAAACCCTATGATATTATCGTGGAGATAAAGTATTAGACGCTGAGCCCAGTAACGTCGTTTATTGTATCTGTATATGCGCTGAGCTAACATTTATTATGATTTAAACTTAACCCGGTATTATGGAACATCATTAGATGTAGCGGCGACAGGTTAGTAAACCTGCAAGAGATCCTTTATCTGACATTACGTACAGCCAACCGCCTGATTGCCGACAGTATTCCACATGGGAACCGTGGAAATTCTCCCAAACGTCGACGTGACTCGGAGCTCGCCAACTGACTGCATCGGCACGTGAGTACGTGACCTCACATACCGGCAGTATGGATTGGTCGTAATTCCACCTATTGACTAATATCAGCAATTTAACGCCTCCGTAATTCGGGTGTATTTCCCGCGCTTGCATACGTGTCTCGCCAGCGTCTACTACCTTGCTGTAGGATTTGACAAGGATCTTCGCTAGAATTTCTAGGAGAGATGTTCAATTTCGATAAAGACAAATATGTATTTCTTGCGTGTGTTTTTGTTCTAATTGCGTTTTATCCTATATTAAGCTAAATTCTTATTTAGAATACCCATCGCATTATATCACGAATGCTTGTCTTAGATAATAAATTTCATTATAAAGCAAGTCATAATTGCCCTGGTTATAAAATCGACGTAAGCCCCAAGGAAATATTATATCAGTTATTAAGTTATTAGCGATGTCTCTAACGGACACCGTGAACTCCGCAGTTAACGTCAAAGTTTCTGGCGAGAGGATGTAGGATATTATCTTGCCAGCAAACTTGTTAACAACAACAGGACCCGGGCTATTTTAGCCTCACTGTTGTTCCTAACTGCTAACTCCGGTTTAACTATGACTCGAGTATGAAACCTAAAATGTAGTATCCTCAAGACAAATTAATATATCATTCATGATACACTAAACTCTCATTGAGTCTTTGTTATTTACTGTTATATATACTTGTTGACTAATTAGAAGATGTAAAATAATTGCTTAATAATTATCATACAAGAGCTAATCTCTTTACAAGCGATGGATTGACCGCATTGGAGTATGCTAGAAAACTGACTCCAAAGTCAATCCAGCAGACCAGGATGACGTAAGAGGTGGCGGAAACTCGAACCTCGGTGTTGGAGTTTCGTTTATGTATCATATTATATATACTATCATTAAATGATCTTTAACTTAGTGTTATTATTAACTAAGACGCCAAACAGCTGACAAAAGTTAGGATGCTAGTAGTATTCAAGTTGTGGCGGTATCGCAGATCACACAACACGTCATACAATGACATCACGATCGACCTGAATCACGCTATCGAAATTTATTACAACGCTTGCATATATGCAAGTTCCGAACGCAAGTCAGTAGGAGCTCGGCCGCTCCCCAGACAACACATCTCGCCTGATGGAAGATCTTCCTTTGTCAAATGGTTAGAATAACGAGCTAGGACTCAATCAAATTCTACTTAACAGTCCATCACGTTGGCAGACTTAGACTCACTCGTCGAGTGGGAGATCTCCCTCTGCCAAACGTTAAACGTGCAAAAGGTTAGAACGTAGCACTCAATCGCATTCAAATTAACATTTAAAACTTAACTTCACGTTTGTACACTTAAATTCAACAATTATGTATTACCTATAAACTGAAATTAACGAAGAATAATGTCATTATCGTAAAAACGAAATAAATGACAAAATGTAGTATGAACAGGTTTTTGAATTAAAATAATTTTCGAGAAAATAGAAGTAATTACGATCCAAATGTAACGTTTAAAGGCAAACTCTATTAGTATTAATAAAACCGTCTGGCTCTCGACGCTGCCTA
>DWPA01002337.1:0-15966 GCA_018251375.1 Calpodes ethlius
CCCAAAAGTAGTATTTTTTTTAATAAAATTCCACTTCTGAACCTAAAAATATTATAATACTTCCTGGATGACCGAGCTCTGTTCTGGTTTTTTTTTTTGTGCATCATGTTTTTTTACAATTATATTTACTTATAACAATGCAAATTACTTACTGATGAAGTATGAATAATATATTTTGAGCTTACCGACATAAATAATATATAAATATATTTCTTTGTCACAAAAAGAAGGAACTTGAACAAAAAAAAAAATATATAATCGTCCCGAGATTTGATCGCAGGTTTCTTGCATTTTAAAGACAGACTTCCCGACCGAGCTATTCTGACTTTGACAGTGACGGCGAAATTTAGCTTTGTATTCTAATGACATTGAAAGAGTGAAGGAGATTTTTATTAAATGAAAACACGGTTAAAACGACATTTTCATAAAATAAAACCTAGCTAGATCGATTTATCGCCCCCGAAACCACCTAAATACAAATTTAAAAAGAAATCGTTGGAGCCGTTTCCCAGATCATTGATATATATACAAGAATTTCTCGTTTAATTATATTAGATAGGTTTAGGTTTAAAGAATTATATTCTCATAAAAAACTAATATTTTACTTACACTGAGATACAAAAAAAAACTATAAAATAGTAAAATATATGCTTCTGAAGCCATGAAATTTTAGTTCTTATCATTTTTAAATTAAATTAGATAATAGAATTTTTAATTTAGACCGCCCCGTAGCCTAGTTGGCAGTGACAGCGACGCGACGGGTTCATCCCGGTAGATACTTATGTGACAGATAAACATTAGTTCTTGGGTGGTGTTAGTGACGTGTTGTGTTGTCCATGCCGCACAGGGAATCCTACTGCGGGGGGGGGGGGTTTTTTAGCGGTTATTTAACTTACCCCTGCTTACTACTAATTGTTGCTTTATTTATTTAGTATAATGTGTGATAATCTCAAACACTTTTTAAGCTGACTCATTGTTTTATCAGAAATAATATAAAAATTATTAAAAAATAACGTCTAGAAAGCTACATTTCTAGAAGGCTCGTAAGTAGAGAAGTGATAAAAAAATACAAATATAGTACGAACAGTTAATGTAATTATACTATATAATCTATCTTTGGATGTTTAAGTTAAGGAAAGGGTCTCGAATAGCTTTATGATGGTTCGTATAAATATGTAGTACACGTACATTTTACTAATACGGGTTGATGTAGATAAGAGTGGGATGCCATCCTTTCTTGCGAAGTTTTACGTAGCTCGGTTTCGGAAAGTTTTCTTAATGTTAAAATAAAGATCGGTACTGACGGACTGTTATACTGCGTTCCAACCATAATACAATCCGATAATATACCAAGTTCCATCAATACTATCACATTATTCTTTAGTTTGTTTGCGATACAGTATTATAGTTGCCCCTCTTTATCCCGTTCGTTGGATGAAATCCTCTTGTATTCTCATACAAGCATCTCATACCACCTCTCGGTGGTAAGACTGGTTAGCCTTACCATACTATACCAGATGTGGAATGCCCAACTTCACCGAGGTGTTTCAGGAGCTTAAAACCTTCACTTCTAATTGGCTTCACTAGACTCGCCAGAATGAAAATTATATATCGCAGAATTAGTTTTCTATTTATCTTTCCTCTTAATTTCTGCATTTTATCATTAGCGTTACAAAACTATATGACACTTAAATTATTTATACTTATTTTTAATGAAGTAATTAAAAAATATACCAGTCTAATGATGGTCATCAAAAGCGGCCTTGGATATTTATAATACTAGCCGTGTCACCAATGTAAAGTAAACGATAAACCTGAAGATTATATAATTATAAGATTAGATCCCTTCGCGGGTTTTTTGCACATTAATAAATAAATATTTAATTTTCTGTGTTTTGGTATTCTAACCATCTGTCAACCCGTAAATATGAATAACAAAATAGAAACATCATTTTAATTTTAATTTCTCTCAGGTTAAGTGGTAGCACGTAATGTTGGTTTATCAACACAATATATCATACATAACCAAAGTAAATATATTTTTACTCCAATAAAAGGGCCTTAGGAAATAAACGCCTTAGCATCTAACGAAAACGCGGATTGGTAAAGGTTTTATAACATTATAAACACCTTATATATAACAGTATATATTATAATAGTAGAAACGAGAGATCCAAGAAATGTATATAATATATCATCTTTTGTTTATTTTACAAACCAAAACGTGACTGATCATAGTTATGCTAAAATCCAATTGAATCAAAAAAAGAGTTGCCTCCTTCTATGTCGGTAATGCGCCAGTTATGTTTTTGGTATAATCCATGTCCATGGGCTTGCGAGAATATTTACCTTTAAGTACGTAGATTGTTTGATTTTTTGCCGGCTATTTATAAAAAAAAATATATATAATTTCTAACTACGATAAGAATACTGCAGCTGGGTATTAAAAGTATTTAAAGTATTGTGAAACTTAATCTTAACCACATATTAATATATAATACAAATATACATATGCTGCACACACATGGAACTTTCGAAAATGATGTCCGTATTATTAGTCATTCACTTGCTTTGGTGAATGAAAACATTGTTAGGAAAACTGCACACCTGATAATTCTTTATAACATTCTCAAACGTGTATGAATTCTAATAATTCGCACTTGACCAGCCTCTGGATAATTGTACCACTTACATGATGAGAGGAGACCCGAGCTCAGCAGTGGGATAGTTATATGTTGTGATGTTGCTGATGACAAGAATATTATGAACATCAATAAATTTACAAAAAGTGTAATAAAACGAGGGTATTTTTTCCTCCATTTGGGAAAACTAATCCATAAAACGCCCTCGGTCGGTATTATTTATCTGTCAAAGTTAGTTTATCCTTGTCTGACTAATCTTATTTCTTTCTTTGCAAGTAGTACCTGTTCTTACTTCTAATCATTTATGAACATATATAGTTAAACTAAATACGCTATTACATACCCCAGCGGCTCGTGTCGAATCGTATCGATAAATAATCGACCTAGTTAGCAAGCAATTCCGGGAATGTAGATGACTAATAAATAATCAACAAAACGCTTCCTTGGTTTGTTGTGAACTTGTGGCTTTGAAATTTTACGACCTTTTGGGCTACGTCTCCTCAAACAGTATTATATTTCCACTGAACATCATACGAATATATTGTTTATTATTCCACAGGGTAATACATTTTCATCGGGCTACAATTTCGATTTGCTCATAAAAATAGTTCCGTTGCGGAGAACCAATGTTTTGTATCGCATTCATATTCATTTCTACGACGTCTTTACTTTGCCTCTTCGCATTGCCTTCAAGTAGGCCTCGGTTGGGGATTTGACCTCTATACAGTCCTCGTATTAGTAGGAAACAGGAAGAAATATGCCACGTGTGACGTTTTAAGTGTTTGTCAGGTTGGGATAAAACAAATGTTTACCAATATTGTGATCTCTTATTATATTAGTTACCAATTATTGACATAATCGAACTCACAATCCTTTGTTTGGTAGTTGGGACAACAAACCGGATTCATAAATGGCAATATAATTATAATTATAGCTAGTGATATATAGTGTGGGTTAGGACTAAGTACTCATCGGCCACTGCGGCCAAGATTGATCTATTGTAGTCATAGAGATATATGACTAAATATAAAACATTTGTATGCATATAACACTTCAGAATAATTATTCAATCTATAAACCTCACACCTAGCCTGTAAATAACTACGTAACTTTCTCACTTTACTGATGAAAAGTATCGGGTTCCGAGCTACTCTGGTTATTAACTAAAGTAAAAGCTGCGAATTTGTTTCCTGAAATATTTCGGCACTATTCTGCAAGTCGTCTCCAATCCCAATAGGCGCGAGAAATATTTCAATGAAAATGCTAGCAACAATATAAAGGGAGGCATAACAGGTGGTTCATATTTAATGACTTCTACTACAGAGTGAATTTGTCTGTGTCCGTCTGAAAGATGCCGGCTGTCACTGAGATAGTGGCATGGTGCTTCGGGACTTAGTCCTTCGAGACGTGACAGCCATAGTGATTTCTGACAAAGTTTCCGTTTGCCGCAACGTGTCACTGCGCCAAATAACTCCTCGGGAGATTTAACTTGTGATTGATCTCACTGTTGTTTTGGTATGTTCAATAATTACTGATCGCAGTTTATATCTCTGGCACAGAAATATATGATAATATTCAATATACAAGGATAAACATGACGTATAAATTTATTAAGATGAACGTAATATAGTCGTGGAATAAATCTTAATACTTTATGGGATATCAGAGTGTGTATTATGACATGATTATGCGACTGTAAATAAAGAATAAGGAAAGACAATATTCTTTATGAGGCTTCATGTATAGCAGGGATGACCCACTATCCCCTTCTCCAAAGCTCTTTATAACATTGTAATAAATAACGCTATTGGTCACCTAAGTGAGGGGAGAGAAGAGGGACATACACTTGTTTGTATCGTTCAACGCTGACGTTTGCAGCGTAGAGCGAATTTGCTTTGAGCGTTGCGGGTCGTGGCTCTAAGGATACTCAACAGTCAGCCATGTTTTATTGCACAAAACTTTTTCATTATAATATTATTCACTTCGAAGTCTATATCCTGTATTTACAAACGTGCATTATCTGTACTCGAACTAATTGTTTCCGTTATATTTAAACATTTTACAAATGTCGTACTTAGTACATTTTACCAATTTAGCGGTTGGTTTTTCTTAGTTCTATAAATTAAATATTAATTATTTCACTAATAAAAAATGAATTCTTGTTCATATAGTACTCCGTTCAACCTACTAATCTCTTAACAGAAAGCATGCTCCCTTTTTATTACCTTCTAACGTAACTTCAACTGTATGTAAATAAATTAGATGATATTTAAAAAGGAATGTATGTCAACTTTTTGTGTGAAGGCTTAAATTTAAAATACAATACGATGAACGCATGGACATATCCTTTAGTCGTAAATCACTTCGGATATAATTAACGAAGCGTGGCCAGCTGAACAAACATACGGAACAGACAGTTCAACGAATTACGTTAATATGTTTCCGGGGATAAACGGAACCTGAAAAATATTGCACCCATTGCGACCACATATGTAATTGTTAAGTTATTTTTTTAAATCAAGTTTTTATTTTAATAAACAGTTTCTACCTATATCAACAGAGCTATCTTTAGATCTGGTCAAAAATATTATCATATAATTTCATAGTCGATAAAGTTACATAAATATTCCAAATTACTTTGCTCAATTTGTCCCGTGGAAGTGATTAAAAGTTATATTATAACTTTTAACTTAATCATACATACTAATAAAGCAAGTTAAATAAAAGCTTGCAACAATATAGGTATAGGTACATCAATGAACCGTACTTCGTGTCATAAAGCTCACAATATTGTGATGAATGTGCACTACAATAGATGTCACGCACTTCTAACCTCATAACCATCGACTTCAATTTATAGACGACATTTTCCCGTCCCCTTGTGATTTCTATATATATCTAAGGTTAAAATGTGAATGAATCGTAAAACTTTTATCTAGCGATAATGTTACGACACGTAGTACGTTATAGATTATATGATTTTTTTTTAATTAGGCTTTGTAATGACTAACTTCAATTGACATGGGGCAATACATGTCATCACTGACGCGAATGAAATACCAGTAATATTTACAATAAAAAAAAAACTATTTTAATTCAGTTACAGATACATACTTTTTAACCAACTCCAAAAAAGGAAGTTATCAATTCAAATTAATTTTTCTCAATTTCGAAAACTTTATCCCGTACTAAAATTGGACCAAAATGTGACGTAAAAGGAAAGTTAATAGAAGCGATGATGTCTGGTATCTCAAATCACAACAAACCTAATATCATATTGTTATGATGCGAAGCAGTAATAATAAATAAGCATTCGTAGATGGACTTAGTTGGCTACTCCCTCGTACATCAATTTTATGTAGGAATTTTTATGGAGAGTAATTTTTATTATTTCTGTTTGGTCTCGTTGGGACATCTTCAATGATGTAATAATATTTTATATATGGAATGTTATGATTTGACATGTGGTTATGTAAATAGAAAGGTACAGTAAATGGTTTGAACGTTAGTCTCCCATGCCCATGGGACAAAAGTTCAAATTCCGCCTTCAATTATCCGCCTAGTGCAAATAAGGATATGTAGTATACGACTAAATGAGGATATGTAGTATATATTTGAGGGTTTTAGTTTCATATTATTGTTATAGTTACGTAAGCAATAATGTATTAATACCTAAAGGAAAACCTTTGTACCTCATTTTCGGATTAAGGTTCTGACATTGATGAATTCAAATTTCTGCATTCCATCTATGTATATGTATAAAAAATACAATATTAAATGCAATCAATATGAAATAACACTTTGGTAAAAATATTAATTACGCCCGAGTTTCGACGGCAGATCGGTTCTCTAGAAATAAATTATTTGCCATTGGCCACATTGAAAGCAAAATAGTGAAGAAACTACCAGGCCATTTATATTGCGTATGTGGTAGAATAGGGCTGATGACATAGATAAGATCTTAATAGTTTTTCATATTAACATAAAAAGTGTGTTAAAATATTTGCTTTACATTTAATTGCCGACAAACTAGATGAGGATGCCACTCATACTGATGGTAAATAACTATCGCACCCACGGGCATAGAAAGTTCAAGTCCTTAGCCGCAACTCGATGAGTACTTTCTCTGCCTAAGGGAATGGTGGATAGCCAGGTAGGATTCACGGAAATTTAATAATACCATAATTTACTAAAAATCTTACTGATGCAATAATAATATAGACATACTATTTATATAAATAAGTCTTATGGCCAAGCGGGCCGATTTTTGTTGCTATTTAAGATATCCTAGTATGCCGGCGTAGAATTGGGGTCAGTACTCTAACCCACCCCAATACAACTAGGGAATGAGTGTATGTCTTGTTAAATTTTGCATTACATAGAGGTCCTTGCCGTTTATGACTTTGTCAATATGCCTGAACATTGATGTATTACTTACATTTCAATGTCAAGTAAAATGTATTAGTATACCTATAAAGTAGTATCAGAGAACCATTAAGCTCCGAAGCCATTTTTCAACAAGGTAATAACAATCATCTCGGATGAAACACATCGCATATTCATCATATCATATAAACGTGAAGCTGTAGATAGATACATGAATAGATAAAATACTCTTGATTGTACACTAACTTGGTAATAAAGTTAATCCAGCATGTAATAAATATTATAACAGGCTCTTCTTTCAATCTTTGGGAAGAAAGAGGGCACAGTCAAAAGATAAAAATGCAGAAAGGCACAATTGTATGGAAGAATATAAAAATATTGCTAAAATCAAAAAAATATCTGATGTAATGTATGCTGTTATGTCTAGGTAAAGTAAAGATAATCGTGATTTTGAATCTAAATAAAACAATTTATTTTATTAATATAAACTTAACAAAAGGAAAACAGTTCATGTGGTGATGGTTTAATACCACTTCCACACGATTTGTTTATCTTCAAAACCCTCAAGAAATCTTTTAAAAGGTCAATTACATTTTGATAATCGTCAAAACTGAGATAATAAAAATATTAGTGTCGTTGCCCTCTTTTTACCGAAATATAAAGTTACTTGCTTCAGAATTAGTAGAGCAACGGATGACGGACTTGCCCAACGCAAAATTAAGTAAAGTTATTGTTAGGTTATTGTAAAGAATAATGAATTTTAAACGTATTCAAGACTTATCAATACCGGCACAGGCGTAAATGAATCAATTTCGACCTGCTGGATATTGAAGCACGGCCATTGAATTTATGTCGGTTTTGAGATTCAGTTTCGCATAAAATTCATTTCCATTCAGTATTGCAGATTACTTGAGCATCTCATGTGTGTTAAAAATTATAGCAAACATTTAAATCTTAGTACCACGGATTACGAAATAAGTGTTATTTAACCGACTTCAAAAACGAGGAGGTACTAGTATATGTCACTGTAGGTACTTTTTGTGCAGACTACAACTTTTTTGTGAAGATAATCGACAAGGAAGGTGACAAGTCATTTGACGGGAAATAACAATCGCCCTTTATGCGGATTAGCAACACCAAAGCGATTACCGATGCGTTGAGAAAAGTTCAGTTTCCATCTTTTGTGTTGTAAACATATAACAAAAAAGTGTTTTCTGATATTTATAAGTTTTACATAAGCATAAAACGCTAAAAATTCCGGTTACATGTATTCACGTGAAACACACGATCGTGTCCACGATACATCCCATTTTTCGTGAAAATTTTAATTATTTCAGCGGTTGAGCCCTGTTGTGGACAGATTCTCTAACTAGGTACAATATTACTTCATAAAAAATATAACAAGAATACAAATATAGTCGTTATATTTTATTTTTTAATGAAATAATTTTAAATTACACGTTTATGATGATCAGGCACGCAATCCAGTTGAAATACGAACAAACAGTCTATTGTATGAGATGTTTATTGCCTTCAACATATTATTTGCCCACTATAAGCCAGGAGTCTTCCCCTTGAGGAGGCTTAGAGGGTTGTTGAAGGGGTTAGTGGTAAACTCATATGTTATAAGTTTTTATGTCGTTTGAAGGCCTCCAACATTGTTTAGCTACTATTATCCAATGACAAAAACCGGGACCGATGGCTCGACGTGTATTCCGAAGCACATAAGCACTTAAGAATTTTTATCCACTAGCGGTTATCCATTCAACTATCGACCGCGTCATTGTTGACTTACTAGATCGATCACTAAGCTTGCTTGGATATGAGTGCTTCTTATAATCGCATTTTAGGTTTTAGGACACATGTACAGTTGTCCGCGGAGGTTCCACCGCCTCCCCTGTTACTGCCGTGTAATAATCGTCTTATGGTTGCGGATTATGCTTATAAGAGCATTTCTTCTATCCTCAAAAGTTGCAAGGCATTTGTAACCAAATTCAAGTGTCATAAATTACTGACGATTACTAGCTGGACCATACTAATACTTACTAACAGTACTATTCTACACTTCTAATCCTAACGTACACAGTTCTCTTACGAATTAATAATATTATTATCACTTAACTCTCACAGGAATTTACTAATTTTCTTCAGTCTTTCTTCCTGTTCTCTTCGAAGTTCGTCACAGATGACCGGTTGGAGTGAGCAGTTAAGTGGCACTTGAAGCACTGTGTGCAATTTGATCTAAATTAAAAGATAGGATAGATTAAACTTGCAATATTGTTATTGCGATTTTATTTTTAAACTGTTACTTTCATAAGATTCTAACAGATGGCGTTTTAAGGTAATTAAGCTTCTGGATTGAGAAAATATCCCATATGTGTTAAAAATACAAACGTTTCATATTAGCTACAATATATTTCATAACACATTAGCATTAATATTGTTCGTTCTGTAAGGTTTTAACAGATAGCGGAGTAAGATAAGAATATTATATTTTAAGTTAAAACAAAATAAGACGTCATTTGGGAAGGCCATTTGCGATCTCGCATTCGATGGACGTAATTTTAAAACTATATTCAAAATACAAAACCAGGTGCTCCATAAAATTGAGTTATTGATGCCATTACCTGAAAATGATTAAGTTTCTCCAAATTTATTTTATGAGCTGTTCTGAAGAATGCGTGACAACTCAGTGACGGTATAATATCATTCACAAGCAAAGGAAAGAGCAATTGTGATATTGCTGGTTTTTTTTTAAAGATCAAAATCAACTCATTCAATTGTTCAAAAGTATTTCAACACAATTGCAAGAAACCCGACAAAGTACCAGTAGAAGAACATGCTGGCAGATTCAACGGTTAATGTTTAACTGGTGATTCAGTTGACAATAGAGCTATAAAATTTACACGGCGGGCAACACTGTCAGTATGATTTCGGATCTAGTCTACACCGTTCACACGAGACACTACAATATTCATAGGTATTTAGGAAAGGACAGGATGAATATTACTTTAACATCAAACGACGTTATCCAAATAACCGGTAAATTTGACAATTAACTATTCATTTTCGTGCTCTATGTACTCATTTTAGTTTCTTATTTAATTTTCTTTATTATTTTTAATACATATAAATTACGTATCACGTTGTTTTTCGTTGACGTAAACCATAGCTACCACAACGCGTGGCCAGGCCCAGTCTGTTAGTAATACTAAAAAAAGCAATGTTGGTGAGTGATTAAAAAATATTTCACCAGTGCCATGTTATCACCGAGTGACATAGGTTTTATATTTTTTTAAATTTTAATAGCAACTGTGGGAAGTCGGTCGCTCATAGAAAAATAAATAAAAATATAGTATAACTGTGAGTTTTTGTTAAGCAAATAAGTGACAAATAGCAGACCAGCTATTTTATGGAAAGAGATTATCTTCGCCCATGGACATTAGTACCACTAAAGCCATCATAGAATTAGGTGGTGTGAGCGCTGTGATCCTATCTAATATCCCCTCATTAAGATCCGCAAGAACAACGTGTTTTAGCTAGTATTTTGGCAAAACTAGGTACCTACTCAAAATTCCTGCAAGTATATGCATACACGTGAGATATGTAACTTTCAAACGATTAATATTACTGCCTAATTGTATGTGTTTGCAGAAATGTATTTAAGTAAGATATAGTTTACAAAGTAATGATGGTATATGTTTAAACATTATTTACCAGTATGAGGAGACGAAACAACAAAACTGGCTGTCTGCCTCCTGTCAGTAGCGCAAACTGACAGGCTAACAAAGCATTTTCATTAATAAAGTTGAAGGTAAGGAAAATCTAGTACAGATTGTTTTTTATTTTTTAAAAAGGCCAGTTATTTATCTTCATTACTGTGATTAAGTGCACAAGTAATATTTCCAGGAAAAATGGCTACTGTGGTATATTTGACCGATTTAAAAAAGTAAGACTTATCTGTACCGCAAACATCGACCTATTTAGTATCTTAGCCTGTACATAGTACTTTTATAACTTTAGTATTCGTTCATAAATAATAGAGCGCGTAATACCTTAATACACAAAACATTATGATTTATGTAGAATATAAAATAGTCACATGTCTGTCATTGTTAATCTTTAGGTACTCATAAATTCGCGGCTTTGAAGAGTTGCATTTTATACGTGATTATTGTAAGACCACATAAGACCAGAAGTCGTGGTCATCCATTCCATATATCTGACTGTAATCGTTTTTGCCATATTATTTGTCATAGTTATATAAGTAATCTTACTTTTCTTTTAGGTCTGTAAGATTCATTTTTACTTATGTTATCAGATATTTAAACCTTTCATATAATTTATTGTTGCACCTATTACCAAGGGTCATCGTAAATTGTTTTCATATGTATATACCTACAATGCATTTAAAATGGCGGAATAAATAATATATCAGTTAGGTTGAACATTACATTTTCTTTAACAACCACATGATAACCCATACTGTAATAATCTCCTCCTTGTTTGAAGTCGGTTAATAGGAATGGAGGGATGATGTAGAAAGTCATAAAGATGAAAGGTTGTTCGTCTTACATCTACTTTTAGGATTTCGTTTATCCGACAAAAACGAAAGCTTTATAGGATCGCACCTATGTCCGTCCGACAGATAGCTGTTCGTTTATCATTTCCGATTTCCTCCAAAATAAAAAGAAAAAAAATATTCGGCACACGCAGAGTTTAGTAACCAAATAACGAATGTATGCTATAAGCAAACTAAGTTTGAATTTAGAATATAGCATTGGATGGTAAATAAAAAAACATCACGGTACACTCGGTAGAAGTGAAACATCGGATTGGACGGTAAACGGAATATTTTATGTTAATGAAACACTAATAAACTAGAAATTAAATAAGTAAAACTAAAGTTTCCTTAATAAATTGCGTGCAAAATTTGAAGAAGTGATGTACACAGTTATTTATACCTTTAGTAATATAATTCTCGTACGAAAGAATAGAAGCAGTACACGATATTCGTAATTGATTAACACGAAGACTGCATCAATTAATTACAGATTGATACCGTCTTAGAGAAGAAGCATTGATTTTTATGGTGATTGAGGAATGGGGGTGGGTGGGGGAATCTCTAACGAAGTCGTCTTATTTAAATCTACCGCCATATCAGAAAGTTCCATTGCTGATGAGAATACTTGACGAAAGATCTTTAGCATCTTTTAAAAGAAAACACAATGATTACAGACAATTTCTAACCTATGAGTACAAGAAACGGGACGTAATATTACCACGATTATTTTCAGCTCTGTAAGAAAGACACACATTACATGAACATTTTTACGAAAATTTTGGATTTTATTACGTCCGTCTGAACATCCAAGCAAATTTCCATAATATACAGCTTTACAATGTAAAAAAATACAGAATAACCACAGCCAGATTTTACAGAAATATTTGAACAAAAGTTTAAATTAAGAATACAGAAAGAAAACTACTAGGGTTCGGAAACGGAAATTACTACTGTTTATTACAGCTATTAAAATACAGTACGGAATCATATGCCACGCGGTTCTAACTTGACAGACTCTTTTTATTTGCACCAAGTAATAAAACAGCGCTCGTTAGAGCGCTAGTAGATTTACTCATAGAGGATGCAGCACGAAAAAGCAAATTGAGTTCTATCGTTTACTTTGGGTACACACGGTTCGCCTTCCGTTGGAAAAGGAACCTACTAATCATAATCAAAATCTACTCGGTAGAGACGAGACAGCTTCTCGATGACTGCTATCCTGATAAATTACGTTGAGCGAAAAGAGCACTTACGAGTTGGGAGATGTTTCAATTTTTCATTTTGTAAAATTTGACGTTACTATGAGATAGATATTTTAGTTCTCCGAAGTAGATAACTATATAGTGTTTTGAATTTATATTTAACGTACCAACTTCGTTCTTGAGGACACTTTTATTGTAAAATAATGGAAAGAATTGGGGTCGTCTTCTAAGCGTCTATTAAGTGATACTTCTTTTTGATATCTATCTGTTATCCTTTGAAGATCCACTGCTGAATATAAGTATAATATCAATAATATATTTCTTTAATATAATAATATAAATATATTGCTTTTCGATATAATCATGTTTTATTTTATTTTAAATTTGACTTCAATAGGTAATCAAAGGTTTATAAAAAAAATTACGCCGCCATACCTTGAAGCGTTGTTAATGGATTTGTTTGTTGCTTACTCAATCTGAGATTATTATTTCCTTAATCCTGATACAAACACGAACTCTATTAAGCTGGTTAGATGCTCAAAGTATTTTTCTCCACAGACGAGTCAACAGCCGTCAGTTTTGGCTTCTTGAAAAGCGTTACTTGTACTATCTATGATTTGTTGTACCTATAGCTACTATTCTATTAAGCGGAGTTTAATGTCTTTCAAGAATCGAAGGGATTTTTATTATTTTATTTTAAAGTTATTAGCGTATTTATAATATTGAGAGAAAAAATATAAATAGCAAGAGTGAAGTTATATAAACTTTCAGAGAAAAATGTTAGAACTCCATTGTCCAATAATACAAATCTCAAATTCTACTTTTTCTCTAAATAACTAATATCTATCTTTACTCTAGCTAAAATAAACTCTCTTTTGTTCGCGTTTGCGAGTATATTTTTGTCAGTTTCAATTCCACAAACCACTTGAAACTACTGGAAGTTCCAAAAGCAAATTTAGCGCTCTGTTTAACTCTTCTTTTAATAACAAATTAAGTTCCAGTAAATTCGTGCAATTTTTTTTATTTAGAACTTCACTACGCGCAATAAAAATGATTTGGTCTATTTAAATTATTTCATCTTTTATCTTCTTTGGATCCATTATGATATAAATAAATAATATATGATACAAATTTCAACGAAACCGCACTAGAGCATGATGGAGTATGCTTTAAGAATATTCAGTTATCAAAAGACTTGTGCCCTGTAATAGGCTATTATCGGTTTGAAGCCAGCCAGTTATATTAAATCTTATAATAATAAATTCACAATAACATTCAAGTTTCTCACTAATTTTATCACGATAAGATAGATAAGTATATATTTTTTGTAAATATCACCAAATAGACATAAAAACATTGTAACACAATCTAAAATAATAGTATTTTATTATTTGTTACAACGGTACTGGTTGATTACGTTAGTGATTGTCAGTTTAAAGAAAAAAAAACTGTTACCAGACGTACTAAGGAGGTGTCTTTTATTTGTATTTTATAATCTCATCACCTAGATAAGTATTTCCACCTTCTTTCCTTTGTATGACGTTGACATTATTTCTCGGTGTGATAAAGGAACGTTTTAAAAGACGTTCCTTTGTTATATTTACAGGAGAAAATGTTGCCATAACATTGTAAAACTCAAAGCATTGTAGCTTGAATTGGTTCTGGCTGGTGTGAACAAGACTTTTCTCTTAATATTGCGAGTCAAATGATTGTTAAGATTATGTTGACTAAATCCATAATCCGTGCGGATTACTTTATATTACAATATGTTATTAGTAATCTGTACGAATTCTCTCGGAGAAAGATTTCGTAGAGGAGAAGATTTCAAAGACATTCTCTTTGATGTAATAGTTATATGTCTAAAAACTTTATACCCACTTACTAATGTGTTAACACAGTTATTAGTAATTTATATCTGTCCATTTGAGGCATTAAAAAAAACTATTATAAATATTTCTATACTTATTATTACGATATTATTATAAATATTTTTAGATTTTTTTATCACAAATCTCCGGAATAGCATAATCGAGTTTACGCTAATACTTATTTGAAATGTTTACCATATAAATTCGATGGTAATAATGATTAAATTATGCAATTACAGCGTGCACTCAAATACCAATATATTTACCGAAGACTATCTAGAAACTTAAGTATTTTATCAGAATACATTATCTATACTTCCTTTTTAGGCTTGCGTAGGGAATTACGTCCAATGAAAGTAATCTGTATAATCATAAATACACAGTGTAATATCCGATTCATCAATTACAATCATACTGACTGTTATCATATCACTCCTGCTTGTACACAATTTGGATCATTGATGGTCTCGCTTCACGACGACCCCTGCCGCCCGTGTCTCATTTCATACGCTGCCAGTGACATGACGTAGACTCTATCAAACTTTGACGTTCCAATTGCTTTCCTTTATTTAGGGCCAGACTCCGACATATTTATGAGATAAGC
The DNA here is from genome assembly GCA_018251375.1 of Calpodes ethlius. Classification (NCBI taxonomy): domain Eukaryota; kingdom Metazoa; phylum Arthropoda; class Insecta; order Lepidoptera; family Hesperiidae; genus Calpodes; species Calpodes ethlius. Next base: position 15,267 of record DWPA01002337.1, read on the forward strand.
GGATAGTGATGTTATATTTTAAAAAATAAGGAGACACACCACCTTCATTACCTTGTCTGGTATTTTATTTTCTTTTCCAATTTTAATATTCCGTTCTTTAATCTTAGTTCCCAGTTTGTCGTTCAGCTAGTAGATTTTGAGCCAGAAAGGAAATCTTAGAAGTACTTACGCGTGTAACACGGTAGTAATACCTGATACGAAATGTAAATGTTGCGGGCAATACTCCTTGCAGTGCAGCCCGCCAGAAAAATGAGGCTCAGCTTTTCGTATAACAAGGCACACAAGTGAATACGCGACCTAAATATAAAACCAAGCATTTGTCATGAACATATGAATTATTTCTTGATGAAAATACAGAGTAGTCTGGAAGTATCGTTCGCATGGATGGAACTTGCTACGTGTGTGTTACGCGGTTGTACGAGGCTGCGACGGATAGAAAATGAGATGCGTGCATTGCGACAGATAAAATATTGGATATTACGTCTTCTTCATTGATAAATTATTCATGTTTCCACTAATATTTTTCCTGTACTAATATTCTCTTCTACTAATATTTTTGTTTAAAATAAAATTGTACAAAAAAGTAAAAACAAGCTTTTATCAAAAAAATTAAAAACGAAATAAACCAGCCAGTATTCTTTATTTTCTGGTCTGAACCTCAACGTAAGCCATATTAAAAGTAGTTTAATATATTACTGTA